>QMIH01000693.1:58540-65804 GCA_003987875.1 Clarias batrachus | reverse complement strand
ATAATAATAATAATAATAATAATACAGTGACATTGTTTTCAAATACATATACTGTTCTTCAAAATGGAGTTGGTTCCCCTTTTGATGCTATAACAGCTTCCACTCTTCTTGAAAGGCTGTCCACAAGCAGTGTTTCTGTGGGAATGTTGGTCAGGGGTTGCTTAAGGCCTTGAACTCCGGTTCAGGTTCAAACCAACAAGTTGCCTCTGTTGGGCTCTTGAGCCAGGCCCTTAACCCTTAACTGCTCATATGTATAATAAAGGTAAAATGTTAATCAAATGCCGTAAATGTAAATTTAAATGTAATTTGTGCCAATTCATTTTGTAGAGCATTTATGAGATCAGGTGCTGATGTTGGACAAGAAGGTCTGGCTCGCAATCTCTGTTCCAGTTCATCCCAAAGGTGCTTGATGGAGATGAGGTCAGGGCTCTGTGTGTGCCAGTCAAGTTCTTTATCAAAAAAGTGTGTTCCCCAAGTTGGACATAAGATAGCACTGTTCCAGCTGTCTTGGTATGCTTTAAGATTTTTAAGAAAAACTTTAAGATTGCTCTTCACTGGGGATAAGAAGCCTGATTGATTGAAACACCTGTATTAAAAAATTAACAGATTTTTGTCCATATAGTGTACCTTGTGTGAGTTCTCCCCAATCTGCTGCTGCAAAGCTGTAAAAGTAGGCACACGACTGCATAGAGTGTCTTTGTATGTTTTAGCGTTATTCACTGGAACTAAAATGTGAAAGCAGAAAATCTCCGACCAGATAGGAGAAGCTGAAAATGTCTATTTAAGGGATGTAAATGATCATCTATAATACTCTTGCCTAGTCGATATAATTGTTTGGTGTACATTGACTCAAGGTTCAGCTGTATCTGTCCAATCAGCTTACTTGTCCAGTTAACAATCAGGTTTAAAATAGGATAATAATAATTAAAAAAAATAATAAAAAGTTATTTTTTAAAGAAACACTCCCGACCCATGACACTAAACAAAAAGATAAGGGACATGACAGTGACTCTGTGCATAAAACGAGCTCATTGAAGACATGGTGTCTTAAATTTGGAGTGGAACTTGAGTGTAGTGACCAGAACCCTGACCTCAGGGCTGGAACTGGAGCCTCCTCGTCATCACATCACTGCCTGATCTCACTAATGCTCTTGTAACTGAATGATCACAAATCCCCCAAATCTAGTGTAAAACCTTCCCAGAAGAATGCAAAGTGGAATATATATGAACTGGGATTTTATAATGGGTTATGTATTCACAAACTTTTGGCCATATGTTCTGTCTTATAGCATAAGTTAGTCTTAGTATACTACTGAAATAGGCTAATAATGTATTGTTGCAGACTGGAAAGCCAATTTGCACATTTCTCTCTAAATACAGGACTTTATGTTTGAAACAATCTACAAACTGAGTAGCATGCCCTATTTCAATGGTGCTATAGCTCAAATTTCTGACCCCTCCGTAGCTCTGAGGATGATATCTGATCTCAGATGGCTTGGAATCAATGCAGCTATGACTGTAGAGAGTAAAAGTAGGCTATGAGTTAGGATTTGTAAATATTCAGTATTGTGTATATAAGATTCTGTAATGAATTAAATATGTACTGTATATTTGTGCACAGATTTAAGCCATTTCAGGTTTTCTGGTTTGATCCTGAGCTCGGGCCACTCTGTGAGGAGTTCCTGTGTATCATCTCCCTGTGCCCTTATGGGTTCAGTTCAGGTTCTCCAGTTACCATCAGTCTTCCAAAAAACATGTCAGTAGGTGCATTTGTTAAGATAAATTGCTCCTAATTGTGAATGAGTGTGCATCCATGGTGTATCCCCACTGCATGTACAGTGCTCATGGGATAGGCTCCTGCCCTAGAATGACCCTGACTAAGGCTAAGGCACTTACTGACATGTGAGTGAGTGAGAAATCAGCATTAATTGTGATGGTTCCATCCATCTAGGAACCTCTGTAGTCTATTTAGGGAACATGGCGGCCAGTGATGACTATTATATATTCATTCCCATTTTTACAACTGTAATAGGAGAACATTCACACACTATGGGCAATTTGGAAACAGTAATTAGTCTAACCTGCAGGTCTTTAGACTGTGGGAGGAAACCCACAAAGCATGGGGAAAACATGCAAACTCCACGCATACAGACACCCGAGGCAGGATTCTAAAAAAATCTGGAAAAATGTTTGCAAACAAAAACAAAAAAACAACCAACCAAACAAACACACATATAGACAAAAACAAACAAATAAATACAAACAAACAAATAAGAACTATGTCATCCAAGAATGAGGTCACTGTTAATAGAAATTGGCTTCTACAAGTACAACTCAGTCTTTTTTAAAATCATTTCAAGAGTCAGGCTTAAATTCATGGAGATGAGTGAAAACTTGCTACGTGCTGCCACCTTGTGGTCACCTCGTGAATAGACGCGTTTAAGGCATTTATACTTAATGTGATTTTTCAGGAAACACTGGCTCACTCACATTAATAGACTTGAAAATATATCATGGTAGGTTTTTCATAATTAATTTAGACTGCAGATCTAAAACACACTTTGTTGTAATATTACCCTGTTTTTAAACTTTAATATTTAATTTGGAAAGAGTAATAAACTTTTGTACTGATGTACAGTCGTGGCCAAAAGTTTTGAGAATAACACAAATATTAGTTTTCACAAATTTTGCTGCTAAACTGCTTTTAGATCTTTGTTTCAGTTGTTTCTGTGATGTACTGAAATATAATTACAAGCACTTCATACGTTTCAAAGGCTTTTATCGACAATTACATGACATTTATGCAAAGAGTCAGTATTTGCAGTGTTGGCGCTTCTTTTTCAGGACCTCTGCAATTCGACTGGGCTGCTCTCAATCAACTTCTGGGCCAAATCCTGACTGATAGCAACCCATTCTTTCATCATCACTTCTTGGAGTTTGTCAGAATTAGTATGTTTTTGTTTGTCCACCCGCCTCTTGAGGATTGACCACAAGTTCTCAATGGGATTAAGATCTGGGGAGTTTCCAGGCCATGGACCCAAAATATCAATGTTTTGTCCCCGAGCCACTTAGTTATCACTTTTGCCTTAGGTGCTCCTTCGTGCTGGAAAATGCATTGTTCTTCACCAAACTGTTGCTGGATTGTTGGAAGAAGTTGCTGTTGGAGGGTGTTTTGGTACCATTCTTTATTCATGGCTGTGTTTTTGGGCTAAATTGTGAGTGAGCCCACTCCCTTGGATGAGAAGCAAACCCACACAGGAATGGTCTCAGGATGCTTTACTGTTGGCATGACACAGGACTGATGGTAGCGCTCACCTTCTCTTCTCCGGACAAGCCTTTTTCCAGATGCCCCAAACAATCGTAAAAAGGCTTCATCCGAGAATATGACTTTGCCCCAGTCCTCAGCAGTCCATTCGCCATACTTTTTGCAGAAGATCAATCTGTCCCTGATGTTTTTTTTGGAGAGAAGTGGCTTCTTTGCTGCCCTTCTTATACCAGGCCATCTTCCAAAAGTCTTCGCCTCACTGTGCGTGCAGATGCGCTCACACCTGCCTCTGCCATTCCTGAGCAAGCTCTGCACTGGTGGCACTCCGATCCCGCAGCTGAATCCTCTTTAGGAGACGATCCTGGCGCTTGCTGGACTTTCTTGGATGCCCTGATGCCTTCTTAACAAGAATTGAACCTCTTTCCTTGAAGTTCTTGATGATCCTATAAATTGTTGATTTAGGTGCAATCTTAGTAGCCACAATATCCTTGCCTGTGAAGCCATTTTTATGCAACACAATGATGGCTGCACGCGTTTCTTTGCAGGTCACCATGGTTAACAATGAAAGAACAATGATTTCAAGCATCATCCTCCTTTTAACATGTCAAGTCTGCCATTCTAACCCAATCAGCCTGACATAATGATCTCCAGCCTTGTGATCTTCAACATTCTCACCTGAGTTAACAAGACGATTACTGAAATGATCTCAGCAGGTCCTTTAATGACAGCAATGAAATGCAGTGGAAAGTTTTTTTTTTCAGGATTAAGTTCATTTTCATGGCAAAGAAGGACTATGCAATTCATCTGATCACTCTTCATAACATTCTGCAGTATATGCAAATTGCTATTATAAAAACTTAAGCAGCAACTTTTCCAATTTCCAATATTTATGTCATTCTCAAAACTTTTGGCCACGACTGTACAAGTACTGTTACTTCAGTGAAACTTTACTGAAGTACAAGTAAAGTAGCTCATTAAAAACTTACTTAGAGTAAATCGGGGGTGGGATGGGGGATTCTAGTGTAGTTCAAAAAAGACAAGCAGATATAAATCTCAAACTAGTTGTTTTTAATTGAAGAAAACCTTTACATAATAAAGCTGTTGCCTTTCTTGCAAAATCAAAGTGGTCACTTAAACATGGTCAGGGATTTGCTTCATAAGAATTTGATGTTTCCATCATTTGTTTTCCCCGCGCATCAATCAATCAGTGCAGTGGTTTGCTTTGTGCATTTTTTTATTCACTTATTTTTTTTAGTCAGCAACGAATATGATTTAAAATGTAGTAAAGTACAATACTTCTAACAAAACATACTTAAGTAAAAGTAAAATTACAAATTTTAAAAACTACTTTAAAAAGTAGAAGTACACAAAAAACTACTCAATTACAGTATTGCGAGTAAATGTAATTTATTACTTTCCACCTGAGTTTAATCCTATTCCAGAGCTGTGCGCGGAAGGAAACATTTCACCATTTCATAAGATACCAAATGAAATAAATATAAGAGCATGTTCATCATTAGTTTTGCCATAAGATTACAGGAACATTAGAGCAGGCTAAACAGGCTGAAGTCCAAATGGCTCCTGGAGCACACTGCATAGGGGGTGTACCTAACCTAGTGCACTGTTTGGGACTGAACCTGATACGTCACAGCTCCTGTTATAAAAGTCGTCAGCATTTAGTTCAGAGTCACTCTTGAGGTACAAAAGAAGCAGGTGAACTTCTTCATCACATGATGGCTCACATTACGGCCTTGCATCTGAGCTTAATCTTCTTCCTAACCTGTTTAACAACACAGGTATGAATTATTATTATTATTATTATTATTATTATTATTATGTGCCTTTAGGCTGAATATAATGACACCAGGTTTTTAGTTTTATACATATAGTCAATTGAAATAAGTGATAATTGTTAAGAATAAATTAAGTGATGATGAGTAGCAGTTTAAAGTCTAATGAATCAATATAACTTATTATAACATTTATTTATGAAAATGTTTTTTGATTGGAGATGACAAGGGCAAATTTAAAGCAAATTATTCTTTAATAACCCAGCTTAGTCCTTTAAAACAGAAGACTACAAACTCTACATTTTGTTACACTTTTTTAAAGTTACTTAAGAATACCCAGAACACTAACAGGTCATGCAGTTGCTTTAAGGGATTATCGGGAAATTCATTGTAAGATGTCGTTTGGTCTAGCGGAGTCGTCCTTTAAGCATTATTAAATAAATAATTCACTTCCCCCATATCCGTGTCCCAGATGGAGATCAGGTGTCTCCAACGCCGACATAGAAACTTGATGCTCCTCTTATCTATTATCTTTTTCCTGCAAATGTTGTCTGCTTGTGGTTCTGCTGCGTCATCGTGGGTTCCTGATGATATCTAGACGTTCACAGAAAATGTCATTGTCACCAAGAAAACATTTTTTTTTTGATAGTACGATAAAAGATAGCATATATTATACAGTATTATGCACCGTATCGTATCGGCCATATCATAATTAATGATATCAACAAATGAAACATTCCTGGAAAAGCTGCATTTGAAAAAGAAAAAACAATAAAACAATTAGAAATACTTAAAAAGTTATACATTGAGGAATGAAAATGTAAATGACACAAATTTAGCCTTCAACTCTACAGAAACACAACTGATTTTTAAAAGCCAAGGGGCATCAAGTCCTCGAAACTCAAGGTGTGCCAAGTTTCGACAGGAAGTCTGACCCTGCAGATGTCATTCATGACCAGGTGACTGGCTTGACAACAACGCAATCGGGATTATTTTTTCCCAGTGTACAAGGAACAAATGAATGCTACTACAATTCAGGCAGATGATGTGACTAAAAACTGATAAATGATGCCTTATCAGTTATTATAATTAGTCACTTATGAAAGAACCATGATCCAAGGGATACTGGGAACTACAACAATAGCTAGGATGTGTACTCGGGTAATTACAAGAAGTAATTTAGCTAAATACTAGCTACAGTTTATTTATAAGCTAGCTAGCGACTCTGTTTCCCTCTAACAGCTAGCTACTGAATCTGATGCTGTTCGGCTAATCAGTGCTATACACCAAATTAGCGAAGCATTATTTTACTTATTTCAATTAATTTGCCATGATGAGGATAAATACAATTGGTGTTCAAGTCAAACCGGGACTTTTTTATAATTTTTTTTCAAGCACGGTACAGTAACGAGACTCGTAGCCGAAGTAAAACATCTGAATGGTGCAAACATTTTAAAGACATCACCAAAATGCAGAAGAGACGTATCGATCTTTGGGAACTATACAAACCAACACCTTTGGGATGAACTGGAAGACAGACTGGACTATGAAAATAGCTAGACATTGCATCACAGGGCCATATCTCTATCAGCCCTCTTCCTCATACATACGGAAAGTCAATAAAGCCAGCTATTGTCTAGTGTCACCATGATTGACAAAGAAGGAAGAGTACAACATATCTCGAACCCAGAGAGCACGGGACAGTTTCGTTTCCTTGGCTGCTAGCCTCAGACGTCTCTTGCATCATCATGGATTCGTCCCCACGATCTCTACATGATATCACGAGTGCTTTTTAGTTGCGCCACTCAGGAATGTGAAGCTATACATTGTAGATATTCAGAAAAAATTTATCCAGAAGATAAATTTAACAATAAATTTATTATTTATTATGGCCTTAGCATTAGCCTTGTTTCTTTAGAATGGATCACTTTAGCCATGATCAAATAGCTAAGATACCTTTAATTAGCGGGGGAAAAAAGCATTTATACTGTACAGCAACAACATTTGAGTTTGCACATTGTAGACAGCCGTGGCTGGGTTAGTATGGGAGAAACTTTTGATTGCGATGAATTTGTGATAAATGAATCTTAAGAAATTAAGAGGTTGTGATGAATTACGATTATGATAAAAATGCATTTATAAAAATTCTATGTAAAGGCTTCTTGACTCATCAAAAAGACCCCAGACATTGCATCAAAAATTCTCACTA
>QMIH01000693.1:27000-53446 GCA_003987875.1 Clarias batrachus | reverse complement strand
TATATATATATATAATTTTTGCTTGTCAATTGTGTGGGCAGCATCTTATATATATATATATCTGTGGATATCTAATACTGAAACTATGTTCCACTGTGTATTGTCACTGTTTCCTCTGGCTATGTTGTATCATTGCTTCGGGTCATTTACTAACAGGAAATAATTAACGAATTGTTTACCAGGACTATGCAACTTGAGTCAGCATGATATCGGTTACAGGCACACAAGCTGTAAAGTCCCTGTGCTGAACATGCATGTCACACCTTGTTTTTAAACGTATACCCTACTTTAAACATCTTCATGTATGCCTGCTCAGGGTCAGGTTACTCCAGATTACATTAGTGTAATATGAGTCAAAGACACAAACAATAACAGACAATTTGAATAAGTCAACACAAACTGAATAAATATCGTTAGCCAGCAGCTGCACTGGAGGACAATTTATTACTTGAGCTGTGTCCCATCGGCATATGGGGCATAACGGCTCGTGTCATAGTTGAGTTTTTGGACTAGTTATCCTATTACATTACCTGCACTCACATCAATTGTCGTCCGTTAATAATGTGTGTAAATAAATAAATAAATAAATAAATAAATAAGATATAGGATTGATTAATTGAACTATATGAAGCAGCAGTTAGAACCGTATTCCAACGCCACATGAGAATTTCACATATAATAAACATTCTGAAATTTTTAGTACACATATCAGCTTGTTAACTCATGAAAAATGCATATACCGTGTGAGGGTAATATTAGTTTGAGTTTGGGCTGATGAGAAGAGAGAGAGAGACTGCACTCTTGAGGCCTATTTCCATAATTATGTAAATGGCACAGATGGTGAATTGAGCTCCTCAGTTTGTAGTGTATGTCAGAATATTGTGTACATATTTTTGTCATTTGTTTGTTTGTTGTCCCCATGTATCGTGAACTTGACCTTACTTTAAATTTTCAATATATCAAGGTGTAATTTGTAGCAGGAAGTCAGGAAAAGTGTTTTATTGTTTTGCCAGATTGCAAAGCATAAGTGGCTGATAGGGATAAATATCCGTTGCCTCTAGTTATTTTATTTTTTTTCTTGTACAGCATCAAAAAATAGCACATTCAGTGGGCAGGCGACAAGTGTCTTCCTCGGAAGACTCACACCTTCTTTTTTTATTACTCTGACTCACTCTTTAAATACTTGTAATTAACATACAGTATTTTCTCACTATGACTTTGTATGTTATTGTACATTGTCTTAGTGGAGTATGTGCAGATGTTATGGAGTATGTACAGGTGCAGGCGAATATCAGCTGTGTATTCCCTATAGTGCACAAGCACATGGAAAAAGCCCAAGCCGAGTAACACAAAGCCTACGACCAGCAAGCACAGCCCTGAGAATCCTGGGAGCTCAGTGTCAAATGTAAAATTGCCTAATGGCAAGGTCCCTACACTGTCGTCGAACAAGTGAGGTCAGCATTACAGGCTGCAGCAGCTGGGTAAGAAAAAAAGAGCTAAGCTATTTTGTATTAATCTTCTAAAAAGGTGGATAGAACCACTGCCAGATGTTTCGACCCTTGTCTCTCTTTTCCACAGGGTTGTGAGCTGGTCCAACATGAAGAGGAGTTCACCCCGTCCTAGGACCAAGAGCTAAACAAGCTGGTCAACCAATTTCTTCACCAAGCCAGGACTCACTCATCTTTGTACGGCATGACATCCACCAGTAGTAATTGTTCGCAGAGTCCAGTAAGCCCGGCATTGTGCCATCAAAACCAAAGTTGCTAAAATGTTGCACGATGACAACATGGAAGAGTCCACTAGACCCTGGTTCAGCCCCATCGTGGTAGTACCCAAACCTGACGAGTCCCTTGGGTTTTGCAATGACTTCTGCTGCATGAACCAGATCTTAGAGTTTAACACCTGTCCATTGTCACAAGTGGACAACCTAACTGAAGGACTCAGAGGAACCCATTTCATTTCAACAATCGACTTGACCAATGGCTAGTAGCAGTTGGCTCTCATCCTGGAGGCAAAGAAAAAAAACAGCCTTCAGCACGGAGCATGGCCACTGGCCTGCATGAGACCCTGCCACCTTTCAATAGTTCATGGACATTTTGCCATGTCACCATTGGTCATATGCAGTGACCTGTATAGACCAACATCGTCTCCGTTGCATCTTCAAAGGGCTCCACAAAACAGTCCTGATGGCAAACTTGAAAAGTGCCACCAGGGGCTGAACAAGACACATGACGTGTGGCTACCAGTCCAAGTGGTTCGTACAGAAGATTTGTGCGTAACCTTTTCTCTATGGCAGCACACCTCTCTGATCTCCTTAGGAATGGACAACTTGAGAAGGTGATGTGGATGGCAGAAGCAGGAAAGGCCTTTTAACTTTTAACCCCTTCCTCCACAATCCGACTTCAACCGTACCTTCCTATTGCACACCTATGCTTCAGAAACTCTGCTCAGCACGGTCCGTCCCAGGAGTTTGATGGCGAAGAACACCCTCTGTGTGAGAAGGAAGCTTATACCAGCAGAGCTGCCATCAGGTGAGAGGCTCTTGCCATCAAATCGGCCATAGTGGAGCTGAAATGAAACCTGGTGGGGCAGTAATTCACCCTTGTGACCAATCATGCTCCTCTATATTGGATGGCAATGAAACCAACCCTCTCACTGCAGGATCACTCGTTCTCAATCCTGCACAGGCCTGAAACAAAACATGGCAACGCAGATGGCCTCTCAATATTTGTTAACTGTTAAAAATGCTTATGTTGTACTGTATATTGTGACATGTTTCATATATAAGCACCTTGTTAGATCACTTCATTAATTTTTAATAAGAATGGGTTTGATTTTTTTATGAAGATGGTCTACATTATTGTGATGTCCTATAGTGGATTCTCTCTCTCTCTCTTTCTCTCTCTTAAGCATCTTTATCCACACATTTCCCTCACTCTCCCAGTCTAACAAAGATTCTCTTCAGCCTTCAGGATAAATGCAAGTCTATATCAAAGCCGGCTTTCTTCTCCATTCCCAATTCACTATCCATTGCATCATTGCGAGTCATTCATACTTTAACCAGCCTGGATGTATTTTAAAAGAACATTAAAGCTCACATACTGCTCGACACTTCTTACTTTTGAGGATGAAAAGATTACAGCACAAGTTCTGTAATTTAGAGCAATTTACAGTATAAGTCAGAACCATACAGAAGGAAATGGATTTCTTGATCAAGCTAACCCTCAATTCAGATTTCAGGGTCTCTTTATAGGATTGATATTCACTACATATAGTTACCCAGTATAGTAATTACATTTGAATATAAGATTTGGTGAACTTTTTGAACAATGGTTTGAGATATGAACCCAAAATGAATCGCTGATGGGTTTGCTGGGAGGAAAATAAAGCTTGTTAGGCTTTTTGAAAGGAGTTGCAGTTTTTCTCACAGGTAATAATGCCATTTTAAAAATGACAAAATGCTCCTTATAGATAAAATCAGTCTTCTTTTATGAATAGTTTTTTTTCTCTCTATTTTATCTTTATATACTGTGCTGTGCAAAGGTCCTGCAAATCAGTGCTGTACCTCTACGATGTCATGCACTCTATGATTTACAAAAAACTATAAAAAAAAAAATCCCACTTACTAACCAGCACAGTTCTGATAACTGCAATACAACTCCATTAACGCTGTTATAGAAATAATAGTATTATGTCACTTCTTCACTAAAAAGATGTAGAATTGACATAATACGAAATCCCAAAGAAAAAAATGAGTGAGTTGTTTAATCATAGAATGTCAAATTTTTGTACAAGACAAATAATAGCTATTTAGCAAAATTGGCCATGGTCACTGTGTGGAAAAAGAAGGAATGGCAAACACTCTCATCCCTGTCAATCAATGTATGTTAAAGAATGCAGATATACTGTACAAAGGGTGTTCATGGCAAACTGGGACTTCTGATGAAATTTCGTGTGAATGAAGATGTAAAACCCATTGACATTAACAGGAGACTTACTCTTAGCTGCAGGAAAACATTTTAAAGAAGACCGTTGGTCCATGAATGCCGATCTCAGCCGAAGAGACTCAGAGCCCACAGCATTCGTTCCTTTGAACATTCAGTGAGTCACACGCTTGATCCTTGAAAAAATCGACAAATAACTTGTCTCCAACTTGCCAAAGAGACGCGAGTCTGTCTGTGAAAACTGTGGACATAATCAGTCACCAAAACCACTTGCACATTACATGAACTCAGCTGGGAGTTATTTCCACATCCACCATACAGTCTTGACCTGTCCTGTCCAAGCCATTTCCACATGTTTGGCCCATTAAAGGGGTTCCTAGGAGTTTAAACATGAACCAGGCAGGTCAATTGTGGCTCCGGAGTACTGAGAAAGCTTTCTACCTTGATGGTATCCTAGTACTAGTGAAAGTCTGAGATAAGTACATTAGTGTGGCAGGGGATTATATAGAGAAATACAGTGAGTCTGTCCTGTCCTATGTACACTATGTTCTGTTATTCGGTTTGACTTGAACACCCTTCGTAGTGCAGCTGTTGCTATTTTTTTGTGTTAGCTAGGTTTTTGTTAGCTTTCAATTCCCCTGGCTGGTAGCTGTTGAATGTAAAAGACACGGCTGGTGGGTGAGTAAACAGCTAGACAGAAATTTAGGGAAAATATATATAATAACAGATTTCCGACAGCCCAATTTTTCCCATTCAAACCAAATTTAATCTCATCAATTTCCCATGTCCGTACATGGTGCATCATACATTCTTGATTTCTGTTGTTGAGCCACCAATCAAATAGTCCTGCATGCAGAGAAAAACAGCGAACAAGCACTGTGAGCTGTATGGGAGATTATTAAAGATTGGCACACTACGGTACTGTACATCTGCAGCACCACCACAACAAACGCAGCCCCATATGCCCTCAAGGTGGTGCCAGAACCATGTGGACATGGACTAGACACTCATCAAATGCAGCTGACATAGACAATGGAAGATAAAAATGGTTTGCTGAATAAGATGTCTGGGAGACAATGAGTGTCTATATACATCTAGTCATGTCTAGTACATCATCTCTATACAATTTTCCAGCAGCTCATGAGTGAAACTCTTTTTACACTGGTGGACAGTGTTCACACAAAATAATAAAATGCATATCACTTACTATATGTGTGGTATTTATGTTAATACATAATAGTTTTTTATTTTATTTTATTATTTTTTTTTACAGTGGGTGGCATTGTTGCCTTACAGCTCCACATTCCTGGGTTTGAACCAGAGCTTGGCTTAATGTCTGTGCAGAGTTACACATCTTGGCTTTCCCCTGTGGTTCCTCCCACCATCTAAAAACATGAACACAGGCAGATTGGTTATACTGAATTGCCCCTTGGTGTGAATGAGTTGATAATTGGCTGTGATGGACTGGCATCCCAACTAGAATGTATATATTATCTGGCCTATTACATGCAGCGTTAACTGGAAAGGACTCCGGATCGAGGATAAAGCCATTACTGAAAATTAATAAAGTTTTCTTCACTTTCCCATTCACTTACTCACTCACTCACTCTCTATAGCGTTTATCCTGTACTACTGTACATGGTCACGGGAAGCCTGGAGCTTATCGCAGGGGACTCTGGGCACACCCTGGACAGGGTGCCAGTTCATAGGGTGTGCACTTTCACACATTCACTCACAGACTGTGGAAAATTTGGAAACGTTAACCTAATCTGCATGTCTTTGGACTGTGGGAGGAAACCGGAGTACCTGGAGGAAACCCACCAAGCAGAGGGAGGACATGCAAACTCCACATGCATATAGACCTGAGGCGGAAATCAAGTCCTCGCCCCTGGAGGTGCGAGGATACAGTGCTAACCACTATCCCACCTTGCGCCAGGTAATTGTTTCTTTAATTCTTTGCTACTGTATTAGTTCTTTCATTTGTCCCTCTGGAGGGTTTATCTAGAATACTAAAGTAATAATTACTATTATTCCTTTTTAAAAGGTTTCAACTAAGCCACACTGGTGACATTAGGGGAAAAGAATTTCGTGGCAACGACTTACTAAGGTGTGGGGATAAGACGCTATTTTGTGGCAATGACTTAATAACTTTTAAATTGTAAATGAAATTAAATAGTATAATGTGCTATGCAGTAGCACAACTTAATCCAGTGTCCAGTGTCCAGTGGCCACACCTTACTGTATATATACTATTTTGTTCAGTTGTGTTATTAAGTTGTGGGCAAAGCATAGTATCTCTTTGCCATGCATTAATAAATCACGGGCACAACATAGTATCTCATTCCCATGCCTTAATAAGTCGTGGGCACAACATAGTATCTCGTTCTCATGCCTTAGTAAGTCATGGCCAAAACATAGTACAGTATCTCATTGCCATTCTTTAGTAAGTCATGGGCACAACATAGTATCTCGTTCTCATGCCTTAGTAAGTCACGGGCACAACATAGTATCTCATTCCCATGCCTTAATAAGTTGCGGGCACAATATAGTATCTCATTCCCATGCCTTAATAAGTCGTGGGCACAACATAGTGTCTCATTCCCATGCCTTAATAAGTTGCGGGCACAATATAGTATCTCGTTCTCATGCCTTAGTAAGTAGTGGCCACAACAAAGTATCTCATTCCCACACTGTAGTAAGTCATGACCACAAAATTTTTTTCTCAGTAGAAAAAAAACATTCTGAAACAAAGACATATAACAAGATAGTATGTCATGACAATGACTTTATAAGTCATGGGAACGACGTACTACATTTTGGCCATGACTTAAGGACGCGTTGGTAATGAGATCTCTCACAGTTTCTCATTTCCACATCTTAATAAGTTCTGGCCACAGCATAGTGTACAGGGTGATGGGGGGGCTTTAACCAAGTGACTTTGCCTGATGATGTAACTCATGGCCACAACATAGTACCTCGTTCTCGTGCCTTAGTAAGTTGTGACCACAAAATAATTTTTTTCCCACTGAATGTCACCAGAGGAGCTCTGTACGTTTCCTCTCCAAACCCCTAGCACTTTAATTAAATGATATAAAATACAATATATATATATATATAAATGAAATGGGTGCAGTGTGTTTCTTTGTCAGTTTCTTTCTTTCTTTAGTTTTAATCAGTTACGTACCCTGGAAAGTTGCGAAGATTTATGAATGCTGTATTGATTTTCATGTGAATAACAAATAAAAATAAATAAATAAATAATAATAATAATAACAATAATAATAATAATAATAATAATAATAATAAAGAAATCTAACCCATTCAGTAAAACTTTCTGCCATGTATGGAGAAGAACAAGACTTGAATGAATGAACAATGAATTAGAAACTATGGGATACCACACGCCTCTCTCTCTCTCTTTCTTACACACACACACACACACTCCACACACACACACACACACACACGGCTCGACGTCACAGGCGGTGCGGCAGTGCAGTATACCCGGGCGCGTGGGCAGCTTCTCTCTTTCTCTCTCTCTCTCTCTCTCACACACACACACACACACACACACACACATTTTCCTTGGGCCTTTTTGACTGTCACAGATGGAGGTCGCACTGGAGACGGTGTGCGTCCATGCCGTGATGTCTCCGCCACGTCAAGAGCCTTTATAGCAACACACGCGCACACACATACAAGCACACGCACGCACGCACGCTCGCGCCCACACAGAGACGCACGCACATGCACGAAGGCGCGCGCGCAGGTCCAGGCTCGTTTCCACCTGTAAGATGGAACAGAACCAGCGGCGGTAAAATGGGCAGAGTCAGCGCGCGGATTGTCGGTTTCTCACCGAGACCAGCATCACCATCACTATCACCATCACTACCATTATCACTGCTGCTGCTGCTGCTCGCGCTCTTTACGCGCTGCAGTCTCGCCATGCCGCACGTCCTGAGATTCGGTAAGTCCTCATCCTGTCCTCTGTCCCTGCTATCTGTTTAAGTTCTCATTGTAGACCAAGTTCTTCAGTGACGACCCATTGCACAGATTAAAATAAATAAATAAATAAATAAATAAATAAATAAATCATCATGTCTCATTAGTTAAAACGAGCAGGTGCTTGTTGATGTGACCACAAATGCATGGCAGAACAAGACTGAATGAGAATAAGATCAAATGATTTAATAATCACTTTTACCTTTTACAGCACAGTGAAAAGATTATTATTATTATTATTATTATTATTATTATTATTATTATTATTATTATTTTTTATGCATACTCCAGTTAGGAATCCGGGGTCCGAGCTCAGGGTCAGCGAGGGTACAACATCCCTGGAGCACATAGGGTTAAGTGCCGCGCTCAAGGGTTCAACAGTGGCAGCTTGGCAGTGCTGGGGCTCGAACCCTCAATCAGTAACGCAAAGCCTTTTCATGTTAGAGCCACCACTGCCCCAAAGGGATCCAATCTACATCCAGTCTAACTAACATTCCTTGCACATTACACATGCATGTGTCTTACTTTATAAGTGTGTGTGTGTGTGTGTGTGTTTCAAGCCTTGATTCCCTAACAGCTGGTTGATGTTTCTGAAATGTCTTGTATGCATCGTTTAGTCTGATATAAAGCCTTGAAATATCCGTCAGTGTGTGTGTGTGTGTGTGTGTGTGTGTGTGTGTGTCTGTATGTGTGTGTGTCCTCAGACATATCCTCGAAAATGCCTTCTATCTGTGGCTTCATGCTGAAAGCCACAGCGCCCATAATTCACATAGGTATAAGATGAATGACTTTGAGGCGGCTTGTGACACATATATCAAAACCTCAACCTTCTGCCTCTTTCTCTCTCTTGCTCTCTCTCTCTCTCCCCTCTGGGGATCGCATCCCCTATGCATGCGTTTACTCTCACAGGCTTTCTGCTCTTCCTATGCATTAAAAGAAAGCATCAACCATGTTTAGGCAAAAAAAAAAACAAGAAAAAAAAAACAATGCAGAATTCAACAGCATTGTGCTGGAATGAACCTGTGTCGCTTTTGTGTATTGTATTGTGCGCACTGTTCTAATGATCTGTGCCATCCACATCCATCACTGTCAAAGTAAGCTGACAGTCTCATTCTTTCCAGTGCCCAAGTCCAGTACACGCATGCTCCGTAAGGACTTTTGCTGCCACTGATATTAAGATCAACACATTGATCTTTCAACACTTTCTAACACACCAACAAGGCAGTGTGAAGCTTGCATACCACTTTCAGAAAATTCTGTGAGTTTTGTATTTTGTGCACGCAGCTGGGCGACCTTGTATTGACACGCAAAAAAAAAAAGAAATGTTCCAAGATTCATAAAGCATTCCCTCTTGTGTGTAAGACTAGGACTTAACTGTAGAAAATAAGATATATAAATAGCAGTGCTATATCTAGGACCTGAACAAGTGTTTTATTGGCATTATGATCATGCTTCCGTAGTAAATGGTCAGCACCGTGGACAGCGGCACGTTTGTAGTAGGACTGACTTAACCGTGAAGACTGGAGGAAAAAATAAACAATAACTGAACAAAATTAAACCATGGATCAAAGTATGACATTTTCCTCCACTTGTTATAGCTGTTTTTTTATTTAGTAAAGAAAATAATACGCTATTTTGCCACAAACATGTGGACACCTGAGCAGCCAAACCCATGTGTGTATGTTTAAGTTTAAGAGTGCATTCTCCCTTACCTATTATAATGCGCTCCTCTCTTCTGGGAAGAATAACTACTAGATTTTAGAGTGTAGCTGTAGGGATTTGTGATGATTCAGATAAAAGAGCCTTCAGCTCCAGTCCCAGTTCATGCCATACTGTACTGTAGGTGTTCCTTAAGGTTGAGTTCAGACAGGGTTCTTCACAAGACTGCATGGAGCATGCTTTGTGTACAGGGTCATTAATATCCTGGAACAATCTTTTAATGGTCCAGCATAGAAATAAAGACATTCTGTCACACATTTATTGTGTCCATCAACAAGAAACTCAATATTCCAGACTGCCATGCAGCCTACAGACATGGGCAGCATTGGCTACAACTCCCAACAGCACTCTTTTTTTGTGTTCAGACAGACAGCACCTAATTAAAAAGGACTCTGATCTGTAGTTCAGTGGAAAAGTATTTCAGCTCTAGTCTGACATGACCAAGCCATTGTTTTGCCTATGAGATTTTGATTTGGACCCTGCTTGTTTTTTGATTATTGGTTTTGCCCTTGAACATTCTGGTTGCGCCTCGCAGACTCTTGCATGTTCTTAGCCTCATGTTTTTGATAAATAAACCACCGCTGACCTGCACTTGCATTTCTTTGCCTCCATCACTACTGTGACACATTCTATAAAACCAAGTCTAAGAGTTTAGGGACTTGACGTTTAGGGTGTGATGGTCAGGTGTCCATATACTCTTGCAAATATAGTGTATTATTGTATTAATATTAATATTCTAGTATTTTTTTTCTTCAGTGCAACATTTTCCCTGTTCAAACACTGACTAATTATAAAGACCATAAGTCAGCTAATCAAATGTTTGTGTGTACAGAAGGTTTAACCTACAGCTTAATATTAAAGCATACTGATTAAATGATTCAGAACCTGCAATGAAAATACAAAAAAATAAAACGGCGTGTGGTAAGCATTACGGTTTATTCATTCGTAGCAAATAAGTTATATAAATTCACTCTATTGGCAGATACAACTTTCTGAAGCATGTAGCTGAGAAATTGAAGATTAAGCATTTTGCTTAAGGGACAAGCAGGGACTTTGT
The DNA here is from genome assembly GCA_003987875.1 of Clarias batrachus. Lineage (NCBI taxonomy): Eukaryota > Metazoa > Chordata > Actinopteri > Siluriformes > Clariidae > Clarias > Clarias batrachus. Next base: position 42,724 of record QMIH01000693.1, on the reverse strand, counting down.
GGCAATGCTCTGGTCTCGTAGCACAGCACATTAACCTCTGAGCTGCTAAAGGGCCTGCTAAATTAATAAATACAAATCTTTATACTCCTGATTAAAATGTTTTCTGCACAGCACTGCAAATGCACTCTTTACACCCTTATATGCTCTACTGTATGTACTTAGACGGAATGTTTCTCTGTCACCAATATTGTTACGTAAAACCCTTTTTGGAATATGATTATCCAAAGAACGCCTTAAAAACTCTATAAGAATCTTTTTTTCCATACTGTGCAATTGTGGCAATCTTGTAGGATTATTGCTTGTCACACTGTACTGTAAGGTGCAATTCTACATATTCTTCATGTAAGATAAATATAGTTTCTTTGCTCTGCCGTGCTGGGTGTGCAGCAATGCAGCACAGGTTTGTAGCTCCTCGACTGGAGACGTTTTTTTTTTCTTTCTTTTTCGAAATAGTAAATAAACTCTTTGCATGCTAATTAGCTTGTTACACACCTGGAAGCTGTAATTAATCCTCAGTTTTTTTTTCATTTTATCTCCCTTTTTTAGCCCTGCTGTGATATAAAGTGTGTTGAGACATTAGAGAGATATTCTGTCTTCTTCTGCAATTCAGCACACTGCTTTGCTTTTAACTCCAGTGGTTTTTGTTCATGTTTTCGTCATTGCTGCTGATATGTCCTGCTGTCAATATGGTACACAAACCATCCCACAAAGAATTAAAGCTGTTCTGAAGGCAAACGTAGGGCAAACCCACCACTAGCAAGGTGTGAGTGTATAGATAGTATATTAAAAAAAAACATTTTTTTATTGGACTGTCTTTTGCAGCCATGGCATCATAGCTTATGTACGTATTGTCACAACATTTATTTCCATCCAATTTCTCTCCAAAAGCATAACGCCTTCTCCAGCACATCTGAAAGATTCCCAATGGGGTTAAGGTCTGGACTCTGTGGTGGTATGTATCATGCTCCCTGAACCATTCTTTCATAATTTGAGCACGATTAATCCTGGCATCTTCATCCTGGCAAATGTCCATGGCGTCAGGGAAAAAAAAAACAATCAATTGAAAAACCTGGTCATTCAATACATTCAGATTATAGACTGACCTCATTTTCTTGGCACATAACATCACTGAGCCTACAGTAGACCTGACCGACAGAAGCATCCTCAGATGATACTGTAGCACCATCCCAATGGTTTGTACGGTAAGCACTAGGCATGATGACCATCACTCTGGAAAAAGAGAAATCTGGCCTCATTAGACCACATGACCTTGTTCCAATGCACCACAGTCCATTCTTTATGCTCATTAGCAAATTGAAGCCTTTTCCCAACTAGTCTCCTTGATCAGTGTTGTTTAGTCTCAATCCCTTGTTCATGCGTGGAAATGCTCTTACGTTTTCGATTAAAAATAGCTGTGAGTTTTACTGTGTTTTTTTTTTTTTTACAGTTTGGCTTCACTAAGAGTTTAAGTGTTCTCATTCAGGTTGTTTTTTCCGAGCACTTTCTTCCTCGATGATGATGGCTCATCACTATCTTTCCAGGTTTTAATAATGCATTTACAGTTCTTAACCCAATTTCAGTATCTTCAAGAATCTGAATAGTTGTTTTCTTTTGTTTGACACAGGACAATACATTGACCTTTCTGAGTAGCATCTCGGCCGCGACCACAGGATGTGTCTTCTGTAAGAAATGAGAAGATGCTCACTGCGTCAGTTAGGGTTAAAATAACTTGTTGCCAGCTGAACCGTATTAATCACTGCAGTAATTATCCAGTGGAAGACTCTTAACTGTTTGCTTAGTTAAATCCAGATGGTGACTTTTTTTTAGCTGGGCATTATCACAGCTTATGCTTATCGCAGCACTGCTGTGAATAAAATCTTCAAAATCTTTAAAAAGGGATTTGTTTCTACCCACATTTACACAGTCTGCTTATCCTTTTCGTTCGTCTTATGCTTCTTTCGCTTACCTGATCTCAGCACGAAACTGCAATTCCTATCAAAATTCCTATTCCCAGGATAAACTACCAAAAGGACTATAACCACTGTATGATAGGAGACAGATATTTGCTCCAGTCATGAGTGATGTGAAGGAGTTGAAATGGAAAAGAAATGCTGATAGCAAAGACCGATCTTAGTCTTCCACCTGACTGCCCTGCATATGCAGCATGTTTCACGCTGTTATTAGTCGGATTAGAAATAAATTGCTTCCACTCCTTCTTGTGATGTATATTTTAAGTGACTATTTTCCGAGACTGATGCCTGGTGAGCCTAACAGACACTCGCACATCATTAAATATGGGCTTCTAATGTAAATATGCTTGGTATTTTTGCCCTCGTTGACATGTTTTATGACTAAGACGATTTATGTACAGACAGATAAACATAAATATCCATATTTGTTCATATACAATACAATATTTACATATAAAACAGGGTCCAGACTAAAACATGAATATAACCTCGTATTTGAAATAGAAATAGAAGACCCAGTGCGACCCGAGGTAAGGCCTGACAGGACGGAACAGGATGTAATGGTTGTCAGTTGTCTCTATTTTTGTAATCATAGCGCAAGCGTGAAAATATGATATGAGTCATATCAAAGGCAGGAACCTAGTGAAGAGAAAGCAGTGTAATGGTTCGGATGCCTGGTTGAGGTGGAATGAATAAATTATCAGGAGATGTGGTGAGGCGTAATGCTTTGGTCTCAGGACAGCATGACACACAGAAGAAAGTGGAGTCGACCTTCTTCTATATACATGAGCTCACAAAAGCCCATAATTGGGGAGTGACTCACAGGAAAGAGAGAGTGTAAGCCATTCCTCAACCTCAGAATGCACAGCCAAATTCACTCCTTAGGCTCGTGGCCATAGAGGCTCGGACATCATCGTGATCTCTGGACGATAGAGTGCTTAATGTGCGTCCGTGTAAACTAATAGGATATTCAACTTTCCCTTGTAAAATCATAACCTTGTCTATCTATAACAGTGTCATGCTTGTGCAGCCTTCATAAAAGAGCACAAAATGATAAAATACACATGACTACAATAGAATATGCTGTTTGGGTCCCATTCATATTTTATTTGAATTAAAACTGGACAGTGATGCAATAACAGTGAAGCTAACCCACCATCATCTGATCCCAGTACATAACATGAAAATGAAAAGCTGACAGGTGAACGGAACAAGAACAGCACTGATCACCAAACCTTACACCAGCAAACTGAAGACAGGATCATGGACACCTAGCGTTCACCCATGCAAATTGGGTCCGATCCCACAGTGCGCCAACAATTGCTGAAAAAAAAAAAAAAGTCAATGCTGGTGATTGGACCACAGCCGGCTGCGCATGAGGTCCAACAGGCAAAGAGCACAAGGCAGCTGACCCGGCCTCCAAACTCCACAGACCTCAATCCAATCGGGCACACATGGGATACACCGGATAAACAAGTCCAATCCACAGAGGAACCACTTCATAACCCATAGCATCCATTTACATGTATGGCATTTGGCAGACGCCCTTATCTAGAGCGGCTTACATTTTATCTCATTATACATCAGAGCAGTTGTGGGTCAAGGGCCTTGCTCAAGGGCCCAACAGGGGCGACTTGGTTTTGCTGGGGTTTCAACCTTAGACCTCCCGATCAGTCGTCCAACGCCTTAACCACTGAGCTACCTTTGTCCTGTCCTAGCCAGACACAACAGCACACCCCCAGAGTCACAGCAGAGCCGTATCCCGAGGAAACCCAAAACGACTGTTAATGATTTTAACGTTATGGCTGTTCATTGTATACAGTACAATACTATACGTCTGGTTCTGGTTCCCTCTAGGAGCCTCTGTAGTCCCACTAGGACCGTGGAGGCGAGTGGACATTGTATTTATTCCCGTTTTTACATTCGTGGTAGGACCTCACATTCCTACATGGTTCAACTCCTGGTGTGAATTAGAGATATGTAATGTGCAGCAATACAAACACAGTTTTTCCAATAGTCTATTTTTGTCAGGAATTAAAATTAAAACAGTGCTGTCATTTAATTATTCCTGAGCACTCAAATATATTTCTGATGCCAAATAATGTACCAAATAATGTGTTTAATAATTATCACTTATAATCTCAGCCAAATAAAAAAACAAACAAACAAGGTAATAGCTGAACTTTTTTTAGTGCCAAACAGTTTAAAGGTTAAAAGGTTTCATAAGGAACCATAAACAGCAATTTCCATTTCCATATCAATAATTACATCCTTTAAAGAACATTACACATGCGTTACATACTGTATGTATGAATTCCTGAGAACAATTATTTAGGAATCATAACAATTCTGCTATGGATGTACACATAAAAAAAGTGTTATGTAAAAACACATGTTATGTATTTAAAGCACATCAGCGATATCCTATATAGAGCTAAATTAACCCATAATTTCTGTATAGAAATATGATAAAAATAAGTTTTTATTTAGAGTCTCAGCTAGACAACAAAACAAATAGTTAATCTCCCATATTTAAATGAACTTGTTCTTCCTAAACGCCACAGGATATGTGAATATTTTCCGCGTATTAGACATTTATGAGAGGTGTTCAAGTCAAACCAGGACGTTTGATGAAAATTTCCATGAAAGAAGGTACAGATTGACATTTATAGAAAATGTCAAGCACGGCACGGTGATGAGACTGTTTGCTGCAGTAAAACATTTGAACGGTGCAAACTTTTTAAAGAAGGCTACAGTATATGTTCCCCTGACTATTCAGTGAGTCGAACACCCAGGCCTAGAAAATCAACAGATAACTTGTTGCTACATAACTTGCAGGAAACTGCTGCTTGGCTGGGAGTTATTGCCACTTGTATGTCCTGTACAATCCTGATCTCGCTCCAAGCCATTTCCACAGATTTGGACCATTAAAGGAGTTCATGGGAGGGATATTGGAGCTGTTCTTTGAGAAGTGGTGCTGGAAATTTGACACGTAGTGTTTGAAACAAAATCAGAACATACAAACAGAAAACATAGTCTAGCGTCTTCAAACACATTTTGTAGGTAGTCAAGTTCTTTTATGAATCCAATATGACTCGCGGGTTCGTGGGGCCGTTAAAGGATATCCTACATCCCTAATAAGACTAGGCCAAAATATTAGGTTAAACTTATCGTATTTAGGCACATATAAGGGGTTGAGGCACATATAAGAGCTGCTGCAACCTACAGTATATGGCTGGAACTATGTTCAGAGATGCTGCTGCAGAACCTTTAACACCTTCTGATTAAAAAGTCCATGTTTACGTATGATTAACAGATATTTGATAAAGGTGCTGTCTAGATCCAAATAAAACTAGATTCTGTCTAGTATGATTAAGAGCCGTTTGATAAAATGTCTGAGTTTTCGATCAAGTAGCATTTAAATATTAATAGTATATCCATTAAAAAAAATACAATAGATTAGATTAGATCCAACTTTATTGTCACTGCACATGTACTGTAGGTACAAGGTACAGTAGGTTGCCACAAAATAATACACAACTACAATAATTGAAGCATGCAAGCATTTATGAATGGTGGGTTGTGTGGACATGTGTGAAAGACCTTAGACATTACACTAAAAATGAACCCTTTAACATCCTCACTAAGATAATGTAAAAGCAATGGGATTTTTTCTTTAAAATTCTTTACTTTGTTTTTCTTTATATTATTTATTATCTTATTGATGGTGGTTTGATGGACAGGTCTGTATATGTGGAGTTTGCATGTTCCTCCTGTGCTTGGTGGGTTCCTCGTGGAACTCCAGTTTCCTCCCACAGTTCAAAGACATGCCTTGCATATACTGAATAAACTGAATAGAATATAAATGAATGAATGTGTAATTTAAGTTTGTATATGTACCTCATTCTATTAAATGAGTCAACATACACATACAACCACAATTTTCTCATTTTCTCATTTATCCTAATTTTTTTTTTTTCCATTTGCATAATTTCAGTTGAAAATTCCGCAATTAATTTAAATAGTGTAGACGTTCATACACACACAATTCTTTCCTAGTGTGTAGAACTGCATAACAGACAGTTTCAACATTAAGTGGAACCCTTTTTGTAAGTTAAGTACTCTTGACTATCCAATGACCCCTTGGGAAATCATTTGTACCTAAGGGCGTACTGAATGAAAGAACAAAAACGTGATGTAATGCGAAGTTCATGAATTGAGGGTTCGTTTGAGAGAAAAGGTGTTTGCGGTTACCCAGCACAATGAGACCGCTGCTCCGCCAGAACACGCAGTTGACAGCACATTCGAGTCTCATTTACACAGTTTACTATCACGCCAAACACTGAGTCACTTAATCTATCATTCATCAGATTACTCATCAGAATCCACGCACGCACGCATGCATGAGCAAACATCAGTGGAAGAGTCCTCTAAAAATCTGTTGATCTAAAAGCCTAGAGAGTGAGGGCTTTGAGTGAACACTAGAGTGGTACAATATTTACCAAATGCCATGCTGTGATTCTATTTGCAATTCATTTAAACACCAGTTATAGGCTCCTGGCTTGACATGGTGAAAATCTGGCTTGATCAAATTTCCATTTTCCATTCGCTCATTCATTCATCGAAGCACAGAAGCGCTCGGGTTAGTCAGAACGCCCACAGCGGCTAATAAATGTAGTGATTGGGTTAAACAGCTTAATTACATAATGAAAGTATTCTGTTATATATTGTGCAAATGATGTGATATGATATTATAATAACTTACCAAATGATATATCCGGTTGCTATAATAATGAGGTTTCAGCAGGTATGCACTTAAAAATGAGTGTAACATGCAGAAACTGTACTACGGTGATTCATGGCATCTTTTACGGTAGCAAGTAATAAATTACATGATGTCAGTGTTTGTAATTCTAATCAAAGAGTCATAATTGTGAATGGCAGCAGTATTAGGAACAGTGTGGGGGGGCGTTACTTTTTAAAGTAACTAATTACATTACAAAATTACTGTCTTCAAAAAGTAATCAGTTACATTACTGCGTTACTTTCTGATAAAAGTAACTAGTTCGAGTACTTTTTCATTGCAGAAAATGTAAACTCCTTTGTGCTTCATCATGCATGTTGTTTTAGTCAAGACCTTTTATAATTATTCTACCATCATCACTCAGGGAAGTTTGGCCCATAATCTGTTAACTACTAATATCCCAATCTCACCTAGGCCATTTCGCGCGGTTCATCATGATTCACTGCGAGTTTTTGGCGCTGTGATTAGGTTTCCATCTTTTTCGCGCGTCGGTCCTCACATAGTCAAACCGCAGAGGTGAGATAGGGGTATAACAGCAGGAATAACAGAGGGGGGGGGTTATTGGGGGCGGGGCTTGTAGGACAACTTCCTATCTCACACACACACACACACACACACCACACACCACACACACACACACCAAACACACCACACACACACACACCACACACACACACACACCACACACACACACACACCACACACACACACCACACACACACACACACAAACACACACACACTGATGGATTGGGAATGACTGCTGTCTGGCTCACAGATTACATAAACTGTCTGAAAAATTATATTTTTGAAAAAGTAACTAAGTAACTGAGTACTTGAATGGAGGACCTAACGCGTTAGATTATTCGTTACATCAAAAAAGTAAATATCCGACTACTCAGGATATTTACAAAGTAAGACGTTACACCCGACACTGATTAGGAAGATGATTGCAGTGTTATACACCGCGCCTCACAGATTTTCACCTTAAGAACTGAAATTTTGCAAGAAATTTGTCCCGGAATACAGTACGACACATTTCCAGTATACTGTATGAGCGAACGAACCGAGCTGAACCGAACGCCGGCCAAGTTGCACGTACATCCGGGAGCCTTTCAAAACAGTGAAAAGCCAAGCAAAAGCGAGTTTATTTATTTTTTTTCCAAGATGTAGTGAAGACGAGCCCCCAAGTGGTGTAGTGGTAAAGTACTTGCCCTATCATCTGGAGATCGTTGGTTCCATTACTTTTATATTCATTCTGGCATTTGGCAGACGACTTACGTTTTTATCTCAACATACATATGAGCAGTTGAGGGCCTTGCTCAAGGGCCCAACAGCGGTTGTGGGGTTTGAACCTGAATCTTCCGAACTATAGTCCAATGCCTTAACCACTGAGCTACCCCTGACCCCTATATTCAATTCCCTGGTGAGGATACCTGGAAAGGACCTCTAGAGCAAACACTTCTAGGATGTTCTTCTTCTATTAATCTAGTAATCCCAATACTCTGTAAACTAGCATTTAGTGCGATAAGGCGAAAATCTGTGATCCGCTGTGATTAATGTGAGAGCACTTTGTAGCCTCTTGCAGCAGTGGGCCTAGAGAGATTTGATTGGCTGAGCTCTCTCAGCGGGGTGGTACGGGGAGGCACATAGTGCTCTCACATTAATCACGGCTCTTCAACCAATCATGGGCGTCTATTAGCTCACGGAAGTGGAAGGAGCGGATAGTGTACGAGTGTCCTCCGAGTGTTTTACCCCAACCAACCCCATCTATTTATTTCATATTTTACTTAATTTACATATAATTTCTAAACGTTCTAACTTGTTCCATATGCAAAATATGAGTATATTGTGTGACAAAATGGTAATATTAGTAATATTGGTAATAATTGGTTTTTGGGTGGCTGGAACGGATTATCTGCATTTATATAATGTGTTACGTGATACGAATTCTCACCTTACGACTGTACTAAATGCTATTTTATAGATTACTGTGATTACTACATTAATAGACTAAAATTCCTGAACCATCGTGTTTTTGCTCTAGAGATACTTTCCAGGCACTTTCCCTGTCAAGAGCTTCTAATGGCCTGAGGGAAAGTTACACACATACCCACTGGTTTCTGTTTAAATATAAGGGTATTTATATAAAGAGAATAATTTATTTTTTTGAAGGGTACCTACACCATGGGTTCATAACACATTTATAAACATTGTATAAATATTTAATAAGGAAAGTACTGTAGTATTTATGGCTTATTTCACCCCAAGAGGCGAGAGAGATTCCTGATGTCTTTATACCAAAGAGAGAAGATCCTGCAATTATTATGTGACCACTTCAACCTGATCTATTTATTTTTCCTTTACTTTAGGATTCTGTCTTTACTAACAAGTCTCAGGAATTCCTGTATAAACCGGCCACCTGTCATTTTTCCTTTCCGGAGGTGTAGGTACGATATCTATTTCTTATATAAGCTCGAAACCCAATGTTCTTTAACTGAAGGTGTCCATTTTTCGGTGACAGCTGGTGATTTCTAAATATAGGGGGAAGCACAGGTGTCTGTCACAAAAACATTTCTCTTTGTGTATCTGTGTTTTATGAGTGGGATGAGAGGATTTTATTAGCAGACAAGGCCAGCACTATTTACACACGGTCACAACAGCCAGTCAGCTGTAGCAGCAGAGCTGAAACGATGTGGGCTTGCTCCCTGACATCTGAATTTAATCTTGTGCATTAGGATGGTTTCTTGTTTAATTCTCTGTCTCTATTCATGAGTAAGAGCCACAAAAGGCTTTCCCAAAATCAAGTCGACAACATTAGGAGTGTCTAGCATACAGGGGTAAAAAATGTGTTTGCTCGATGAACTGAAAATGAAAGCAAGTCACAGCTCACTAGCTTGACAAAAAACGTTTTGGGTCCGGGTTTGATTCCCGCCTCGTTGTCTGTGTGCATGGACTTTCCCTTAGTGGGTTTCCTCTGTGTACTCTGTTTTTTCCTCCCACAGTCCAAAGACATGCAGATTAGGCTAACTGGTGTTGACAAATTGCCTGTAGTGTGAGAATGCACATGTGAATGTTGACCGGAGATCAAACCATGTTTGTAAAAATGGGAATAATTACAATGGTCATCAATTGGCCTTCACGGTCTTTAGTTGGACTACAAAAGGTTCCTAGATGGATGGATGGATCTTTAAAATGATGTGAGTCCTGTTACTTAACATTTTAATAATTTGTAATCTCCCAATCGTCATGTGGAGATGCTTGACCTGCAAGAATATCTAAGTAGATGGTCAGTTTCACAAGTTGATATGTTGGAAGCAGTTCACAAAAATGCACTATGGGAAGAGCAGTATGAAGCTCTATGCCAGTGGTCTCTGACCTTTTTTGGGCCACGGAACGTGGAAGTTTTGCCAACCGACAAGGTGCACTCAAAACAAAGTGTAATAAAATGCATAATAAATATAAAACACCAGATACAGTATGAGCCAAGAGCTTTCTTCCCAGCGATGAGACAGTCCCATCTACAGTAGGAGTGATGGGAGACGATGACACCCGAAGTGTATTTCTTATGTCCAGTCTGCTACGTAATTGCAGACAACATGTATCACAAAGATAGATTGTTGGAAATGGAAGCAGGACTTTCAGTGCTTTTTGCCGATCTCAGGATATTCCACTTTGATTTAAACTTAGAACGTCGGCAGAGTTGAAGTTGTCTCAAAACACACTTTTAAGGCAACATCTCTTATACAGAGTGGGCTTGGAGCATGTGAATCACCTGTTGTGATAAACCTGTAATTTAGGTAGCACTCTTGGTATTTTCTTTTAAATACACTTTTCTTTTTGTTGGCTCTTATCTGCTGTCTTATTATTGGGTATTTTCCTTTTTTTTTAAAAAAAAAACCTCTCAAGAGATGTTTGTTTTTTTAAATAATTCTAGTTAGATGTAATCTTGTAACATTAGCGTAATTTTATCGTGCAGCAAAACTGATACAGAGAGCAGTGTGGGAAAGAAGTAAAGACAGGTGATCGGATCTCTTTTCGAACTAAAACACTCTGCAGACTTTGATAGGCAATAAAATAAGAAAAAAAAATCATCTCAAGCCCGGAACTGTCCGTGGTCCTGTGGTTGGGGAGCTCTGTTCTAGACAATGTGGAAATTACTTTTACACGTCCCACCTAAGCATTTTTGCAAGTCAAGTACACCCCTTTATGGCAACTGTCTTCCCTAATAACAGTGTCCTCTTTTAGCAGCATAAAATGTTCTGCCAGAAATGGTTTGAGGAACTCTGGATACTTACTTACTTACCTATTCACCTACCTACCTTCCTTTCTTTCTTTCTTTGCTAAACTCTTACATGAAAGCCTTGACTCTCAGAGAGGCTGTGCACTCAGGCAAAAACCAAAACTGACATATCAAAAGCCTGTTGTTCAACGAATGTAAATCTTTGCACCATTAAAACTTAAATCTGTCACAGGATCCCATTGAAGCTGTCCATCAGCAGAGCGCTACATGCCGACTGGCTTCTCTGTACATATTCAAGTATGCTGCAATGCTTACCAGTAACGTTGTGTGTTTAAATAAATGAACAGCACACTGTTTTCAGTGAGACATTTTATTTTTTGATCTGCTAAAATATTAAATTCCACCACAAGCGATGGATAATGAACACAAAAAAATGTTATTGTAATCACATTTTAATGCATTTTCTTTAAGGTCAATTTAGCTTCAAATATTTTCAAGTAGATAATTTAGCACAAATTTGGAAGATTCATCATTTGCTGGTGCATCGTTTGCTGGTGCTGGTGTTCCCTTCCATTTTTCACACCAGTTTGGAGGTTATAGAGCGGAGATGGATCAGGATTTAGCATGCAATGCACACAACAAACCTACAGGGAAAGGCTGAGGGAGGGAGAGCGGAGGGAGAAAGCAGCTGCATGGATTCAGGAGGTCATGTTCAAAACTCCCAGCTGGAATAAAAAAAAAACAAAAAAAAACATCAACCTTGGAAGTGTACTTCAGTTGGTGTGAGATTTGTGGTTTAAAGATCTGAAGATAACATCACTGTGAACTGTAATTGCCTTGAGGACCGTATGCTGACAAATGAATGAATTAAATGTCACATTGAATTAAAATTAATCGTGTTCAGTAAGACATGAAATCTCCACCCCACTGATCCAGGTCAGGCCATTAGTATCTAAATGGTTTGACTGCAAAGTCAGATAAATCCATTTTGGCTGTTTGCAAAAATATATTTTTTTTATTAATTTTTCATAAGAAGCAAGAGGTTAAAGAGGTTCATTATTGTGTTAAAAATTATTTTATCATTTCAGTATGAATATGTGCATTACAGCACAGTGAAATGTTTTTTTTTGTATTTACCAGTTAGGAAGTTGTGGTCAGAGCGCAGGGTCAGCCAGGATACAGCGCCTCTAAAGCAGATAGGGTTAGGCTCCTTGCTCAAAGGTTCAACAATGGCAGCTTGGCAGTGCAGGGACTTGAACCTTTTTAATCATAACAAAGAGCCATATGTGTTTGAGCCACTGCAGTTGAATTCAAATAACGTTTCAATTAAACTATTGAAAGTCATTTGAATTGTCCTTTCCATCAGTTGTCTCCAACCTTCTTTGCACCACAGACCAGTCTTATATAAGACAATTTTCTACCGAACAATCGTTGAACGCTCTTAACAAACCACAATAAAGAGCAGAATTAATAAACACACCATAGTACAGAATCCGTGTGTAAGCCCTAAGAATGTTTCCTTACAACAAGATGGTCTTGTCTAGGAGTGATGGGAGAAACCGACACCCGAAGTGCATTCATCATATCCACTCTGCTCCATTATTTTGTTTTTGTTGCAGTCACTACAGACTGATAAACAGAAGATAGGTTGTTGGAAATGGAAGCAGGGTTTTCAGTGCTTTTGTGTCGATCTCAGGGTATACCGCCTTGATTTTAATCCAGAATGTCGGCAGAGTTAAAGTTGTCTCAAAACACACTTTTAAGGCAACATCTATTATACAGAGTGGGCTTGGAGCATGTGACTTGGAGCGGACTCTTAGCATTTTCTTTTAAATGCACTTTTCTTTTTGTTAATAGTCTCAAGTGCTGTCTCACCATTCGGTCTCACTCATTTTAGCTAGAGTTAGCTTGTAACATTAGCTTAATGTTATCGGGCATCAAAACCGATACAGAAAGAAGTGTGGGAAAGAGGTAAAGACAGAGACCTATGGAAGACGTATCTTATAATTTTTTTAAAATAAAACACTCTGCAGACTCTAATAGTCAACAAAATGAGAAAGAGATACTAATTTTTTTTCATTCTTTATGCGTGGCCCGGTACCAAATCATCTACAGCTTGTTTGCAGCCCAGCGGTCGGGGGCACTGCTGTACCCAACACATGATACATACAGTACGATATACAGGGTATCTGAATTAATTATAAGTAAGTCAGCTTGATTCTGTTATCATGTGAGGGGAAATAAATACATGAAAACCTCCTGACAAAGGACAAGAACTGCAGTTGTGGTCTTGATTTATGAACTCAATTAACGATCATGTCACGTAATACCTTTCATGAACATAATCTGTTTTATTAAGTGTTTATTGACGTGACATGCTAATTAATTTATCTTCATTATCTTGGTCAGATATGCAATGGAATTCAAACAGTCAGATCTTAGGAATGCTGTTCAGTAGTACGGCAAAGGAATCTTAAAGAGCTAATCAATGAACTGCAAATCTGGAAGGACACGCTTCATCTCCTCCATACTCCCATTTCTAATGTTTGTTGTTATTTCTCTCTCTCTCTCTCTCTCTCTCTCTCTCTCTCTCTCTCTCTCTCTCTCTCTCTCTAACACACACATACACACAAAGATGCACCCACACACGCTCACACTCTCCAGCTAAGCTCTCAGCTGGATTTATGGATTAGTTTTTTTTTTGGTGCACATTTTCTATGACCTAAATGTTGTAAGTCAGGTATCCCGCAGAGACTTGAATAGCCTCTTTATTTAGGCTGGTCTGAGAGCCATAATTGTGATGTATAGTAGGTCAGAATACTAACAAGGTTGTGACAAAAGGAAATCCACACTCCTAACTGAAAATATAAAGGTAAGGCTTTGAAAGTCTACATGGTTGGAACATTAAGGAAGTGCAATTTGTACCACAATGGTGTTGTAATCTCAATGTACAGTATATACAGTACTTGGTCAGAAAGTGTTTATTGTATATTCGTGTATATGTATAACTGTATATAAAAACAACCCTGGCAGTAAGGCAAACCACAGATTTATATTAATATGCTCTTCCTAGGTTAAACTTTAACGATTCTGTAGTACTGACCTGAACTTGGCCTTGTATAATGAATGCTTCAACATTTTAAGGCTAAAATTTAAATTATTTCAAAAGAAACTAGAGACAATTCCTGGAGATAGTGTAAAGTAGGGGTGCACGGTTGCATCGCTTTTGCAGGGCAAAACTGTGAAAATGGCTTTGAAGGCCATAGGGTTCCTCAGATATGATCATTCACCTATCCTGGGTATGTGAGTGTATATGGTTTAGTTGTCTTAGCAACGGTACTAGCTGCACAGAGATAATGTAACCCAATATCTTCCGTTGCCTTGATTGTGGTGCTTATTTGCTGATGTCTTGTGGAGCTTAAATTTTTTTTCGTCATTTTTTCGGAAAACGTCAAAATGGCTGAAGTTTTCAATATAAGTTTTGTGGGTGTGTGAACAAAACTGAGTGAGATTCAGCGAGAGGGAAACATAGGTGGTTATTTTGCTGTATGCTTCATCTAGAATGCCAATTATTTTCAAAAGGGAGAATTTGGAGTGTGATTTAGAAGGGGTTTAGACGGGTTACTTATTTTAGATCGCCATGAAACGGTTGAAAACAGTGGAGCGTTCAAGCTTTTCTGCTTGGACTAAAAATAAGCCACAGTATAAACGCAAAACTCCGGACAAACATGAATCTTTAGGAGCCAGAATTGAAACTGCAGCTGTGGGTTCAAGAAACTTAGTTATCTGTGCTTCACTAGCATCATGTGGTAATGATGACTGAATACTGATTGAGTCTGGCAGGTATGACTGTGGCTGAGAACTTTCATTGCTTGATCGATGGGATGTGGTGTAGAGGAAACAGGGAAGCACATTTTTCTTTTGGCCATTTAACATTAGTTTTCTTGAAAGTTGCTGATGTTGCTTGACTAAAATTAGCCAACTTTGGCTAGCTAGCCAGCTAAGTTACTTTACACCTGTTAGATAGCATCACTAACTAGGCAGGGAGTGAGAAAAATGTAATTATTTTTATTTTGGCCATTTAACATTAGTTTTCTTGAAAGTTGTTGATGTTGCTTGATGAAAATTAGCCAACTTTGGCTGGCTAGCCAGCTAGGCTAGTTCAAACCTGTTAGTTAGCATGGATAGCTAGACAGGGAGTGAGAAAAAACTATTTTTTTTCTTTTGGCCATTTAACATTACTTTTCTTGAGAGTTGTTGATGTTAATTGACTAAAATTAGCTACCTTTGGCTAACTAGCCAGCGAAGCTACTTCAAACCTGTTAGTTAGCATGGATAGCTTGACAGGGAGTGAGAAAAATTCAATTATTTTTATTTTGGCCATTTAACATAAGTTTTCTTCAGAATTGTTGATGTTCCTTGATGAAAAATTAGCTACCTTTGGCTAGCTAGCCAGCTAGGCTAGTTCAAACCTGTTAGTTAGCATGGATAGCTTGACAGGGAGTGAGAAAAAATTCAATTATTTTTATTTTGGCCATATAACATAAGTTTTCTTCAGAGTTGTTAATGTTCCTTGATGAAAAATTAGCTACCTTTGGCTAGCTAGCCAGCTAGGCTAGTTCAAACCTGTTAGTTAGCATGGATAGCTTGACAGGGAGTGAGAAAAATTCAATTATTTTTATTTTGGCCATTTAACATAAGTTTTCTT
>QMIH01000693.1:10701-26599 GCA_003987875.1 Clarias batrachus | reverse complement strand
TGGCCATATAACATAAGTTTTCTTCAGAGTTGTTAATGTTCCTTGATGAAAAATTAGCTACCTTTGGCTAGCTAGCCAGCTAGGCTAGTTCAAACCTGTTAGTTAGCATGGATAGCTTGACAGGGAGTGAGAAAAATTCAATTATTTTTATTTTGGCCATTTAACATAAGTTTTCTTGAGAGTTGTTGATGTTGCTTGACTAAAATTAGCTAACTTTTCCTAGCTAGCCAGCTAAACTACTTCACATCTGTTAGTTAGCATGGATAGCTTGACAGTGAGTGAGAAAAATTCAATTATTTTTATTTTGGCCATTTAACATAAGTTTTCTTTAGAGTTGTTGATGTTGCTTGACTAAAATTAGCTAACTTTGCCTAGCTAGCCAGCTAAACTACTTCACACCTGATAGTTAGCATGGATAGCTAGACAGGGAGTGAGAAAAATTCAATTATTTTTCTTTTGGCCATCTAACATTAGTTTTCTTGAGAGTTGATGTTCCTTGATGAAAAATTAGCTAACTTTGGCTAGCAAGCCAGATAAACTACTACACATGTTAGTTAGCATGGCACTGGACAAGTTTTGAAAGATACAGAGAATAAAAAAGGTAAAAAATAGGAAAATTTTGACGTCAATAAAATCACGTCAGAAAATACAAAAAATCGCGTTTTGAACGCGTTTGTCGGCACATTCAATGTGAAAGTGTTTGAGACTACATGGGCACACATAATAGGACAGGAGGACTGCTTTCCATAACATTAGCGCTTTCACGAGAGCATGACAGATAAGTGGTCTAATGAACTGTCTTATTTTCACAAGCGCTTTTGTTATTAAACATAGCCCTGTTGTACTATCACTTGGGCTCACGGAGTTCCATCCCAGGTAGGCAGACGCAGCAGGGGAGAGAGTCTATTACAGGATTAAAGATTGCTGCAAATTTTTGTGAGGGACAGTCACTGCTGGTGACTGCTGGGATAAATACTAGTCGCTAAATAAAAACATTAGGCGCACTGGCAACCACTTCAGTCACCATCTGGAAGCGTGAAAGGGGTTCGGATCGAGTCCTGAATGAATCCTCGTAACTCGAAAATTGACGCAGGTTGACTGAAGTCATGCTGAATGTTTTGATTTAGTTTTCATGGGGATATGTGAAGAACTGAGCCGAATCAGAAAAATGTTGATTTTGGGAAAACTGTCGAAGAGCCCCCAAATAAATATGTTATTAATAAAGTAAGATATAGTATAATCACTGAGATTAAACTTGGTAGAAACAGAATCTTCATTGAAAAACTATTTTTCAGCACTTAGTCATGTTTCCTTCAACTTTCCTGTATTTATTGGTTTATCTCTGATATTTTTCTATTCCATATTAAACCATTAGAGACCTACTTTATAGATGGAGACTACTAATCTCTGATAGCTATTTATCCATGTTCAATACATAGACTCTCATTTCAAGCTGAATGAAAGATTGTAAAACTTAAGGTGCTCTGGAGACTTGACCTTTTGCCTGGTTGCCAAGTACGGCAGTAATTTAGCAGCGAAAAAGGTTATCATAAAGCTGTGAATTGTAATTATAATGCTGTTAAAATGTGAGCATATAAAAGAGAGATGCAGAGATAGGAATAGATTAATTGGTTCATAAAGTAAAGACATTTCAAATGTAAAAAAAAAAAACACTGTATTAGGGTAGCACTGCAGTCTCACAGCTCAAGTGTCTCATTGTGCAGATTTACACATTCACCTCATGTTCTATCTGCGTTAACATCCCCTTCCCACCCCCCCATGTTGGCAAGTACTGTACACTGACTGGTCTAAATTTTACCTAGGTGTGAATGGCTGTGTGAGTGTGTGTGTGTGTGTGTGTGTGTGTGTGTGTGTGTGTGTTTGGTGCCCTTCAATAGACTGGCATCCCTTCTTGGGTGTCTTGTGACTTCGACCAGGATAAAACGGTTACTGAAAAGGAATGAAGGATGGGTATAGACACATTTCCCAGAAGATTCACGTTAAACAGGGAAGGCAGTACAGTCGGTGCTGAAGAAGGCCATTCAGCGCATCAGAAAGACCTATTCATAGTGTCCAAGGGCAGATAAACACAGACTGAGAATGGTGTTTTCAAGGACAATAAGATAGCCCTTACACTCATGACAAAAAACAAAAACGGGTTAAATTTAACACCTTCTGTAATTATAAAACATGCCTATTACTACAGTTATAACTTGCAGAATGTATTTACAGCAACAACTGATTGATATTTCTGTCTCATTTTTTACTTTAGACCTGCCATTCAAAAAATATCAATTCTAAAGGTCTTTACACACCAGAGGCAAATTTTATGACCAATTTTTTCTCTTTCGCTTGGCAATAATATTTTTCAAACCAATAAACTTGCAGTAGAACATTTCAAATCAATGATGGAATATCCCTGTGTGAAAAGTGCCATTTCTTGTTTTTTTTATGCCACCAATCACAAGGGAGCCTAATGGAACATCAAAAACAAATTTTTGTTACAGTGAGACAGTTTTTTCCCGAGGGCTATCAATATTAACGCGTTAACGCATGTGATTAATCTAGAGTTTTTAACGCATTACTATTTTTAATGCAAATTAGTCATATGGCCACGTTTGACCCGAATGGCTACCCATAAGGATCCAGGATCCAGGTTTGAGCACTGCTGTTCGTGGGTAGCCACACCCTATACAAGCAGCCACTGCGTGGAGTGCCGTCCCATTTGAGATATTTATTGTAACATTTGTTAAATATTAATGTTTGAGATATTTTAAAATTGCATAAATTGTTTCCTCTAACCAGTTTGTCATGCATTTCTTTATTCCAACATTACACGTTTATAAGTAAATCTGAGTGTACTGTATTATAGCCAATACTTTTGCACAGTACTGTATGTACCCAGCTGGGTTGCTTTGTTATATGAATTATCAGCATGTCTCTGAGAATTATGACAGAATCACCTTTTCAGAATCACAGTGGCATTATACACTGCATGTTGAGTATGTCTGAGTAAAGTATAGTGTGTGTTGTTGTTGAGGAGGTGAAAAAGCTATTTAAAAATCAGTGAGGTGAGGTGTGACCAGAAAGAACATCACTTAATGTAGAATCCATTTTTGTAGCCTGACTTTAGAACTTGTTTGTGAACGATTTATTCAAGTCATTCCCGTTGTGTAAAGACTGCTAAAGCACAAAAATAGTTTAATTTCTCTCAATGGTAAGCTTAAATATTTTTTGCAACATATGCTTTGAAGGCAGAATACATATTTCATAAAAGTATAATAATAAAAATGTGTTTTTTTATTTAATTAAAGCTTAAATTGAGTCACATTTTACAGCATAGTCATGATGTCGAGGCTGTTGATGTTAGTAACTTGTGTCAGGTGAAGTTAAGCTTGGACCGAAATATGGTTTTGATGCTAAAAAATGTCTCATCTACAGTAGGTGAAAAAGTGAATTTTCAGATTGGATCTTATACTGTAACACTATTACTCATAATACTTTATGCTTCTTATCTCCCAATCCATGATTCTTTTTTTTTGTAAATATGAGCATTTACAGTATATATTTTACACATTCATATTTTTATCAGATAATAAGAAACACATTTGCTAAATACATTTCATGCTTTTTTATGTAGTGTCTGTAACTTTTTTGAATTCAAATCTTTTAATGATCAATGATCTTAATTGTTTTTCAGATGAAACTTGGCCAATTTAGATTTTACATGAAAAGACATAAATCTGAAAAAGTGTATTATTCTAAAATGCTAAATTGTTAAGATACAGTATTGCACCATGAATTTGACATGGTTACGGACACTACAGGTTATTTCAGGGGTGGGCAATTATTTTCCCCCAGGGACCAAATGAGAAGCACAAAATATTGTAGAGGGCTGGATGCTTCGTCTCGTAATGCCGATTCACACTGTACTCCATAAACACGGCGACCTGCTCTCCACAAAGTAAACACACGGGTTTACCCAAGACTTCAGTAAATAAATATTTAGTATTCCACATTTTCTTGAAACCACAGCCTTCAGTGTCCACCTTTCTTTTTTAGGCATGTGCAAACATTTTGAAGGGATACCATTACAATGACTTGTTGTTAATCACATGCACTCGGACTTGTTTCAGAGTACCTGTACGTAAATGACCATGCATTATGCAAAATTTTGAAAGTAGGTTTTATTTTCTTAATTCCAAGCAACCTTTCGTGGGTCAGTCAGAGTCGGGCCATGGGCCGTATTTGGCCCCCGGGCCTTAAAATGCCCAGGTCTAGGTTATTTGCTTTTTAAGCTTTTACCAAAAAACAATTTAAGCAGCAATTTTACACCTCATATGCTTCTAGAAGCTTACACTAATTTAGTATCAATGCAAATAAAGAAATGTGAATAATTTGCATTTTAAATGATAATTGTTTGAAGTGAGACAGTATAACGCTGAAGAATGGCCATTTTTGGGGCACATATAAAATAATCTCTCCAAAAATGGCTGAAGTTAAAAACTTAAAATGTTTAGGGATGCAAGATCACTACCATGTTGCATAAACTTCAAAAGTAGGTTCTTTGGCACTCACATTTTCTGCATTATAAAAAAAAAAAAAAAAAATCATAAATCTGCACTCATTCTGTGTTTTGGCCCTTTGATCCCAAATTCCAGATAGACTATATAAGATCTCCAATTTTCATCTCCAGTGAAGAAATGTTTGAAGATGAATTTTTTTTTTCCAGACACAGTTAAAAGACTTTCTCATCAGGTTAGATTCAGATTTAAATTCCTACAATAACTTTGTTTTTCATCGATTGGAAGAGCATACACTATAAATATGAATATAGAAGTTTAGTGCAAAAGTGTTAATCAGCATTTTGAAGATACAATAAGTATTTATTTGAAACTCACCATATATCCTACTTTATGAGCTTTGAGCCCATCACATTGATGTATATACTCCAACCAGGTATACCTTCAAAACTGTTTACATTAAAAGCATTTAGGATTTGGGATCCCCTTGTGTCACCGGGGCAGCAGTAAGGGGAGTGGCTCTGCAGGGCTGAGGGTGTGTGCTGTGCTGTCTGCCACCAGGACATTGGCAGCGATCCCTTGACCCCTTGTGAGTTGCGGAACGAGGCCTCTTTGGATTCGACTTATTTGTCCAGCACAACTCATGTACGCTCAATTGCATTGGGCTCTGGGGACACTGGGGGATGGATCAACACCCTTCGCTCCATGTGGGGCACGCTGTGGTGGACTGGGTTTTCTTGTGCCTTTCTATCATGTCCAGCATTGAATTGTACCAACATGGACTAGGACCAACTGTGATTTGCTTTTTATTGGCTTTTTAGTGGCGTTGAACCGGACATGGGTGAACCTTGGGTGCTCATGATCCTGTTACCACTTTGCTGATGTACTGTATAAATGCTGATTAATGTTTTGTAGTTCACCAGTCATGTTATGGCTTATCAGCTTAGTCCCAGCTGATAGGAAAGTTATGGCAAGTCTTTACAATCATGCTTCACCGAAAAGCAACTGATCACATCAAACCTTGAAGGAGAGGACCATGGATGTTAGCCAAGGACAGGAGTCTGAAAAAGCAGTAAAAAGGATAGCTAAAAAATTGGAAAAAGGCCATTTTGGAAAAGGCCGTTTTTTCAATCTTCAATTGTCTAGTTAATGGCAAGCCCGTGTCCATTGAAGCCTTAGATTCCTGACCATAAAGGAACATATAGTAAATATAGGGTTTTTTATTTATCCCTCTTCATATGCTCTGAACCATGAGGCAACCTGTCAAGGATCGTTTTAAGAGTGCTGTACACGGAAGGAGAAGAAATAGAGAGTGGGGGAGCTTGGTGAGAAAAGAAATGACGGTGCAGTATGGGACTAAAACACTGGGACTAAAAAACCTGATTTATGAATTAAAACATGAAACAGACAGTATACAGAATATATGTTTATGTAATGTGTGGTCAGAAATTCTGGTTGCTTTTAAAATGGAATCATTAGCACGTCTTCACTGTTACAGCATATTGGGTGTTACTGGTGGCAGAGAGTGATCACGAGAGATAGCTAGAGAGAGAGAGACTGACCATAGATCGTTCCAGATGGTGGGTTATTAATAATGTATTTCCTTGGTAATTCACGCTCACTGGTGGATACGCAATTCGCACTAAGCAGTGAATTGCCTCTAAACACACCGATATCAGGGGAGTTAGCGATAAACAAGAGCCTCGGTCTTGGCAAGCAACAGATTTCTCGATGCTCTGTGGTGCAATGCACTCCAAAATGTAAACTGTTTATATAGCGGGAGTAAAAATTTAAAAGATCACTTTACATTTACATGCATCCAGTTGGTATTTTAAAAGGTGGATTAAACTGAGACAATAGATGAGACAGTTCAGCCAATTTTGAACTTCAGACCGTGAGCCTTAGTAGGCCATCACTGTATGTACTACAACATTTAATTCTAATATTTTTCCCGTAACAGGAGGGATTTTTGAGTCTATCGAGAGTGGCCCGTCTGGTGCTGAAGAACTGGCCTTCAAATTTGCACTGAACACCATCAACAGGAACCGGACGCTGCTGCCCAACACCACGCTCACCTATGACATCCAGAGGATCAATGTCTTTGACAGCTTTGAGGCCTCAAGGAAAGGTGGGGAGGAGAGAGAGCTTCAAAACCAATGCCACACGGCTGTTTTGTAAATGTGTCATTAAAAATGTAATATGCTTTATCTTACAGTGGTTACTAATATCCTCAAGGGGTTGGAAGTGGCGTGGTTTGTTATTATAATATAATCCTAATTATACCCTTTGTGTTCCCCTGAGACACTGCTCCTCTTTCGCCGGCGATGGTAGAAATCACATAATGAACATGGTTTAGAGCCTAATCGGTGGCCTCTGTGGTGGCTTTTGTTATTTACAGAACAGCATGCATAAAATCAAGTCTGTTTTCATTCGTTACGGTTTCACACTGTGCCTGCTTTTTTGCACCTGCTACAGTATAATACAGAATATCTGTGCAATTTTGTGTTGCTCTTGTTTCAGCTTCTAACACCGTTCTAGACTCAGTTCTATGAGACTGGACTATTTAAATACCTTATAATTAAAGGTCCGGTATTTTACTATCAATTTAACAAGTTAACACATCTCTCAGAGTGTGTGTGTTAATGCTCCAACTGAACTACCTTTATATAATGCATTTTTTCATACCTCAGTCTCTGTTCACTCCTCCTCCAAATGCACTGTTTCAGTGTCTATCTGAATGAGCTACCGCTAATCCGGCCTCCTCCAGAGGACTAAAGACTGTGGAACTGAGCAAGCTGGGAAGGGGAATCTTCTCATAAGGTCAAAATAGCGGAACATCTAATTACTTGTTTAAACCCTCATACAAAAATGGAAAAAGGACAAAAACAGATAATCATTTTTGGTTGGCCAAGCACAGAGTAGTCGGTACAGTTACGCACCGTCACCTTGCACCTTCAGAGTTGATGGTTCGATTCCCGTCTCGGGTCTGTGTGCATGGAGATTGCATGTTCTACAGTACCTGTGCATGGTAGGTTTCCTTCAGGTACACTGGCTTCCTCCTACAATCCAAAGACATGCAGATTAGGATAATTGGCGTTCCCAAATTGCCTGTAGTGTGTATGTACTGTATGTGTTTATGTGCCCTGCGTTGGATTGGCACCTTGTCCAATGTGTTCCCCGCCTCATGCCCTAAGTCTCCTGGGATATGCTGCAGGCCCCCCACTACCCTGTATAGGATAACACCCCTACCACACCTATGCGGGTTGACTCGTTAACTCGGTGCACCACAAGCCACCGCGAGTGACTGCTTGACATTCCGCGAGGTTCAGTAGAGTCCTCGATTTTCTGTGAGGCCAGCCATAAAAATCAAACGTTATTTTTTTTTGTGTGGAAAGATTGGAAACGTAGTCACCCCGCCAAAACTCATGGTAAATCGCAATGAACCATGCTTACAGCTGCCGTGCGCCATGCTAAAACGTTTAAGGTTGTAAGCGGTATAGACGATGAATGAATGAATTCACAGTGTACAGTACATCCATCTTAATGTCTAAAATGACTAAAATGTGAATTTGTCAAAATAGATCACCTTTAAATTTTTTTTTGTCATGACTGACATCCTTTACCTTCTCTCAGCAGCTTGTGAGCAGCTCTCTTTAGGTGTGGCAGCCATATTCGGTCCATCACACAGTTCCTCAGCCAATGCAGTCCAGTCCATCTCCAATGCACTAGGAGTGCCACATATCCAGACCAGATGGAAACACCAAATATCGGATAATCGTGACTCATACTATGTCAGTCTCTACCCTGACTTCTCCTCACTCAGCCGTGCCATCCTGGAGCTCGTTTACTTCTTTAGGTGGGACACAGTCACGGTGGTGTACGACGACAGCACAGGTGAGCAGGGCAGACAATAAATAATGTAATAGATCTTTTAATAGATATTGAGGGGTTTGTTACTCTTACCATATGAGGATGTACAGTCCTGTTAAAACTATAAAATGAATGGTTTCTGTAACCGGTGTCCCAGAGGATGTTACTGTATAGCTTGTGATAATGTGTATACTTTTATTCCATGGTGAATGGTAAAATATGGGAATGTTTACATTTACATGCTCATTATTCAACGGAAGTGATGATTTTATTGCGGTTCATAATCCCTTTTATTGATTATGGGAAAAAAAATTAAATAATGATGACTGTCATGATGCTGATGCTGTAGAATACAGACTGAAAGTATTGCTAGGATGTTGTTATCTGTAATCCTGCTGTGCAATTTGTTTCGAGAGATTAAATCAAATATCTTATGACAATTTAGTCAGATTATTAAATTACTCCACAATAACTAATGATGTCAATTACTTTCTGTCCTTATGTAATTACTCTATATTAGGATGTATGATACAGAGGGAGGGATCCAGTTCTACTCTTTAAACCTGTTTTTACCACATGCAATAAAAAAGAGGAATGTTCAATTTAACTACAGAAATAATACAGACTTAAGCTAAATGTATCTTTGATCATTTTATGTGGCATTTAATCTTTAATGGCACTTAATCAAGCAGCGTAGGCTCAAGGGTATAGCCGATTTGTCCTTTTCTTCCCTTTGTGTGTCATAGTGTTTATCCCATGGCTGAAAGCACATGCTTGCAAGATGGATTAAATAATGCATGATATGAATAGATGAACAGAAATTCTGAAAAGGTCCCGCTGAAGAATTATAATTGAAGTAGAATTAATAGGAAAAACAAACGTGACACCCTTACAGCATGGACTAGGACTAAACTAAAGGAAGGCAGACTTGGGACCAATCAAAAAGGGACTCTGTTGCTTTTCAGTGATTTTAATGTTTCATGCAACTATGTACAAAGAAAATCCTGTCTCTGTCTGTCCACTCTTAATTCCTTCAGCCACTCACAAAGAAACAAGGAAACACTTGTCTGACAAATCCTGCACAGGCGTAGATTTTTACCACTCACTTGTCCTAGCTTTGTTCATAAAATAGCTCTCAACCACACAACTGCCTCCACATACCCCCACCACCTGTTTCAGGCCGTCCAGGGGAGCTGTCCGGCCATCTGCAGACTTCCATGTACCAAGAGAAGAAATCGTCCACAGCCACCAACACAGCGACAGCCACTTTGAAACGTAATGTCCAAAGGTTCTAAATACCAGTGGGTGACCAAGTCACGCATTCACATCCTTTGTGTAGTGGAGCAGATTGTTGATACTAATACTAAATATCAGATTAGTTGTGAAAATCTGTTAAATAATTCCACGTGCAACTTGACAACCTTTGTGATTGAGATGCTGAAAGGTGGTCTCCACAAGTGGCCACGGTGGATTAAGTCATTGTTAGTAGATTCACTGTTGGCAACCGTGTGTTTTACTTAATAGGCAACATCCAGACTCATTGTGTGAGCCTTGCCACTTGGTGAGCTTGATGTGGGTAATAATATGAACACTCTGCAAAGGCCTGAGGGATTTTCCTGTGTTAATTCCCCGAATGTGTGGAGTTTTGCTCTAATTTCAAGAATTACCTGAACTTTACTCTTTCTCCCTGAAGGTCCAACAGGAGAGAAATAGAGAGGGAAAAGGGTGAGGCTTGCCTGCTCCATATACACCACCAAGTTGCACTGACACAGTCATGTTTTAGCTATGCCGGATGTTGGCACTTGACCCATTCTGCCACCTCCACCAGTATTGGGGTGATGAACTGCTCCAGAGCTACGAGATTGACTATGTTGAACACTCCTCTGCCAGCAGCCATTCCAACAGGCGTCTCCTGGGCAAAAACGAAACAGAAGCCCGGAGTCTCTGAATATCAGCAAGTTTAAACATTGAAGTTGCTGTTAGGGGTGCAGCCGACTCATTGCAAAATAGCTGGCTTTAGGTCAGGGTCCTCCAGCAGCTCTGTGACTGAAGCTGTGGGCCAGTAGCGAAAGTGACCACCCACTTCCATGCTTTCACAGCCTGCTCAAAGACGTTGATGGATGCTTTCAGGTCTGACAGGGTGACATGCTGCCTAGGCGTAGGGGAGTGCGTGGGTAAGTTGCTCCTGCTCCGTGCACACCTCACTGATGTTGTGCTTTGTGGATGTTGTCAATAGTCCCACTGATCTCCACAAGCGGCGAGGACATTATGATAACAGATCTTTCTCAAGCTCCCGGGTTTGGGAACATTCACAAACCAGCAGTCAGCCATGCCCCTGTCTCTGCCTCCATGATCTCCTTTATATTTTAAATACAAATCAACAGCAGACAGACAAAAACAACAACAATCACAACAGCTTGTTTACTCGTTTCAATGTGCTTGAGGATTTTTTTTAATCCTCTTAGCAAAAAGATCCCATTAGAGTGGACTGTATGTTCACCAGTATTTATATAGCTGTGAAATATCACTTAGTAGGTGAATGTGTGTTGAATGAATAAACGCCTGAACACTCTCTCTCGCATGCTCTCTTTCTCTCTCCCTCTCCGTAGGTTTGATTCGTCTGCAGGAGCTGATCAAAGCTCCCTCTAGATACAACATCCGTCTGAAAATCCGCCAGCTCCCTGCAGAGTCTAAGGATGCCAAACCACTTCTTAAAGAGATGAAAAAAGCAAAAGAGTTTCACGTCATCTTTGACTGTGGCCATGAGATGGCTGCATGGATACTCAAGCAGGTTTGTTTGATTTTCTCTCTATGCTTTCACGCTCTCTTTCTTACATCTTTCCCAGACTAATTCAGCAGTCTGTTTTCCTCCAGTGTTTTTTTCTTTTTTCTTTTTTAATTGTGGTAACCACAAGTATTTGTGGCTTATAAAGTGAAACTTGTAACGGTTTGGATGACCATTTTAAAAACTAATAGGAATATTTTTTTGCACAAAAAGCCAAAATTCAAAACTTTGCATTAAAGCATGTATTCACACAGAACATTCATGGATTTGATCTCAGCCAAAACACAGAAAATGTGCGTGCCAAAGAAGCTACTTCTCTAGTTCATGCAACATGTAAGTGAGAATTCTTGCTTCCCTAAACATTTGCTAACTTCAGATGTTTTTTGAGAGATGATTTTAAATGTCCCCCCAAAATGGCCATTTTTCAATATTATACTGCCTCGCTTCAAAGAATAATAATTAAAAATGCCAATTATACATATTTCTTTATGAGTATTGATACTAAAATTGGTGCAAGCTTCTAAAAACATATGACCTTTAAAAATCGTTGCTTAAATTAAAGCATTCCGTGCAAAATTAGGTAAAAAAATAAATAAAAATCTGTAGTGTCCGTAACCATGTCAAATTCAAGTAGCAATACCGGGTCTTAACAATTTTGCATTTTAGAATATTGCACTTTTTTAGGTTCATGTCTTTTCATGTGAAATCTAAGTTGGCCGAGTTTCATCTGAATGACAGTTAAGATCTTTGAAAGTTACGGACACTGTATAAAAGGCCATGAAATTGTATTTTGCAAATGTTTCTTTTTATCTGATAGAAATATATGTGTATGCATATGGACAAAAAATAAGTATGGATTGGGAGATAAGAAGCATTAAGTATTGTGAAAAATAGAGTGTTATATGATCCTATCTAAAAATATTTTTTGGCTGTCTATATATTGTATATAGTACCAGTCAAAATATTTGAAAAAGTGTTATAGAGTCAATTTGGTGACAAGTTGGTCACTGCAAATCAATTCGTAGTTATTTAAGGTTTTGATTAAATACAGTAAGTATGAAAAATTATGTAATTCATGCTATGTAGATTACATAGTGCTTAATTATTATTGACTTTGATTGTGCGGAATAACAGAACACAGGTTTAAGAGTAACTCAGTTTATTTCTCCATATAATCCCCTGCTACACTAATGTACTTATCCCTAATGTCTGAAATGCTGTAACACATGTAGAAATGACTTGGAGTGATTTCGTCACTGTATGGGGAATGGTGCAGTAACTTCGTAGAGCTTTATACTAGGATTCACTATTCATGTTGACACCATGGGGTTGAAAATCCAAATGAATGCTTTGTCCCGAAGAAATACTGCCTGTTACTCTACCTGCCGATGCAACTTCGCAGAATCTTTAGTTAGGTGTTGCGTCTGTTCAATTCGCACTGTTTTTGCGTGACAAGTCCTGGTTTGACTTGAACGCCCCTCATGGAATGAATATCAAGCTAGGTGTTCCTGAGGCTTGTGTTCACCAAACACCTTAAAATAAGTTGGCGTTAATTGTTTTTCCATTGTTTCATACAGTGTATGGACCAAAAACGTGAGTAAGTTAATTGAGTATTACTGACAACAGAATATATGATGATGCATAGAGAATCTTCAACACTCTCATATTAGCACTAGAATGAACTGTGGCATTATATACTGTATGGCATTACAGAAAAAGAACACGCGAATGGTATATTTCAAATCTACATAGCCGAAAATATTAAAACAATATGTAAAATGTTGTTAATCTTCTGCAAACAACATACTTTTATGTTGATTTGTACCATTTCTTTGCTTATTGGCCCTTGTGTTGCTGTTAATATAAACCGCAGAGTTAATTGTTTTCCTGACACTGTTGTGTTTTATCTATCGGAAATCTATGAATACATTGTTGTTTGTGAGCATCAAGTGAACCTGTCTACATAATTAAATTCCAGTTGATACAGCAGGCACAGACAGGATGAATTTATAACATTAATAACCCAGTGAAGAGACAGGTTCAGTGCTAATCTTTATTTTGGGTTCTAATTCTAAAGCGAGAATTATATTTACCAAAATGTTGTTAAGTTCCATGAATAGCGTTTCATTTGACACATACTATGGGCTTTAATACAGTAGAAACACCAGTCCATCTGCTTATTTGTGTAGGTGTCCAATCATGTGGCAACATCACATTGCATAGATTTGCTGTATACAGATACAGGTCAAAAGCTTCATTTGATGTTCACATTAAAACATCAGAATGGGGAATAATGTGATCTTAAATCATAGCATAGTTGCTGGGACCTGTATAAAAAGTAAACTGGACAAACTCTCCGTGATATCAACCATTGGTGTTCTGAAGAGTAGTTTTGATGGTCAAATGTGGGAGCTCTGATGGTCACCATGTTGGCCTGCGGCCTAAACATGGTTAGAACATGCGTACTTACCTCAGTTATCACAAGCTAGCTTAGCTAAGGTAGGTAACATTCATTTTTTATTTTTTGTGGATATTTCCCCGATTTTCTCCCTAATTTAGTCGTGTCCAATTCCTCCCCGTCACTAGGGAGCTCCCACATTAAGGCTACTACTACCACTCAGCCGGCAGGCCGAAGACTATCACGTGTTTCCTCCTTTTCAATCATGCGGTGCTCATGCACCGTTGGGGGGTGGGGGGGAGGGGGGGCTTAACACACTCGGAGGACAGCGCTATCCGCTCCTTCCATTGCGCGAGCTCACAGATTGTGGCCATGATTAATGTGGGAGCACAAGGTACCTCTCATCCCTCCCCTCTGAGAGAGCTCGGCCAATCAGCTCTCTCTAGACCTCCGGCTGCGAGTAGGTTACAGCATCACCCGGGAATCGAACCGGATGACAGGCCGAGTACTTTACCACTGCGCCACTCGGAGGCAGCTAGCATTCTGGTTGGCTGAGAACTGATAAGTTATGTGAAGTAAAGTTGTTTGAATGAGAATGGGAAATCTAGCTATTGACACCAAAACCATTTTTGTACCAGACTTGCAAACATGTTTATTTCTCAGTCGGGCATTTTAACATGAGCTCTATGGGGATTGACTCACCTTTTTGAGCCCTGCATGGTGTGGTGTTTTGGCACTTACGCATTGGCTTCATTTTTCAGAACTGTAAGTTGCCCCTTAGTTGGTACCAGATGGCTGGTTTAAGTGTTTAATGGGTTAGCGAGTGAACTGTGACTCATTCAGTGTGTTTTTACTCTATTTTGCATAAACTCTAAATGGTGTTGTGTGTAAAAGTCCCTGGAGATCAGCCATTTCTGAAGTACTTAAACCAGCCCTCAACCATCTGGTACCAAAAATCAGAATCACTAAGATTACTAACTGATATATATTATATTATATATTATATATTGTGCTGTTTTACATTTGAAGTGTGTAATGTTATTGTGTTGTTTTGTGCTGTCTTGTATGGTGTGTAGGCTCTCTCCATGGGGATGATGACAGAATATTATCACTACATCTTCACAACACTGGTGAGACATATCTCACACACACACGCACACACACACACACAGACACAAATTATTACTGTCTGACACATATCATATCTACATATTTGGTACATGTTGCATAGGAGAAGCTGCTTATACTAGTTTCTGACACAGAGAGTAAGTTTTTTATTATACACCACACCTGTATACAAATTTATACTGAACTGCCTGAGTGGGTTCATAGTTGCAATATTTCACATAAATCCAATTTGAATAAGTAGTTTCTAAAATATCTGGAAAATTAATAATATATATATTTTTTGCAGGTTTTTTTTTGCAGTTTTCCCCCTAATTTTAGTTGTGTCCAATTCCCACCCTTCTTGTTAGGGCACTCCCCCCTCTACTGTACCAACCAGGAAGAGGGTAGGCTAACACGTGCTATCTTGGGCATACATGAAGCTGCTGCTCACGCAAAATTATATAGTTGCGTAACACAATTGGAGGAAAAAGCTATCCACCTCTTCCGCTATAGGATGGCTGTAGTAGCATCACGCAGGAATTGAAAGATCGATGTCTGGATGATAGTGGCGTATTTATTTCCATTGCACCACTTGGGAGCTGAACTGATCATAGTTTTGGACGGAACATGGCACGAATGATAACAATAATAATAATTATAATAATAATAACTATTCTTCTTTCGAATTCCCACCTTGGGTCTGTGTGCATGGAGTTTGCATATTTTCCTCGTGCTTGGTGGGTTTCCTCCATGCACTCCAGTTTCCTCCAACAGTACAAAGACATGCGGATTAATCTAGTTTACGTTCCCAAATTGCCCGTAGTGTGTGAGTGCTGTGAAGGACTGGCAACACACCCACCCTCCACTTCTTCTTCTTCTTCTTCTTCTTCTTATTTAATAATGTTTTAATGAATAGAAAAAAAGGCGGAGGTATAAATAATCTGTATGTAAACAATCTGTGGAACACAGGCACGATCCGAAACAAATTAATTACTGGCCTTGCGTCCGTCTGTGCTGTGTAATTGAAGGCTCTCCAGCTCTTTTTCTCTGTAAAACATGGCCGTCCTTGAAGGACTTTCAGTAATCATGCCAGCTATCCCAGGCTGCCAGACTACATTCTCGCACATTTTTTTCTTCTTCTCTCAGTACAGAGCACAGCACACACGCACACGCACACACACACACACACACACACACACACACACACACACGCAC
>QMIH01000693.1:0-7500 GCA_003987875.1 Clarias batrachus | reverse complement strand
CCAAGGATACTGATGCTGCAATCTACTGTACAGTATATGCTTGGTTAAGATCATAGTGAATGGGTAGCAGGACAAGTTTTTACAGCTGCTATTATATAATCCTTTAATTCTTATGTGTTAATAAATGAATGATGCACCAATGACAAATAAGTTTTATAAAAGGCTATAATGTACCGTACGTTCATGTCAAACAAGGACTTGTGATGAAATTTCTTGTGAATAAAGGTGTAAAACAGATTTATAGAAGACTTTCAGCGCAGTAAGTTGATGAGACGCTGAACAGCAATAAAACATTTGAATGGTGCAAACGTTTTAAACACGGCCATAAGTCTGTAAATGACGATTCCGCTCGAGGTGGCTCGGAGCCCGCTGCAGTCGCTCCAGTGAACGTTCAGCGCCTGATCCCGGATAACTTGTTGCCAACTTGCGGAAGAGAAGACACATCTGTCTGTGGGAACTGTACACACAGTCCTCATCCACCAACATCACTTTCACGTTACAGGACCTCGGCTGGGTGTTATTGCCACATCCCCCGTACAGTCCTGACCTCACTCCAAGCTATTTATACATGTTAGGGCCGTTAAAGGATTTCATGGAGGGCCAGCGTTTCAGACAATGAGCAAGGAGTAAGTGCATTATTGAAGCAGATGGGTAAATAGAGAAATAAATGTAGTTTTTACTTTCATAACTACAGTACAGTGGAACCTCGTGTTCCAAAACACTCGTAAACCAAATCATCATTTCCGATAAGAAATAATGAAAACTCAAATTATTCGTTCCACAGCCCCAAAAAATGAATACATGAAAATAATTAATACAATCTATTAAATGAAAATAAAACAAATTAGGTGAGAGAGTGACGCTCGGTGTCAAAATAAGAGTCGAATGCATGATACATGATACTCGGCGCTCGTAAACTAATACTTGCTCGGTTTCCAATTAAAAATTTCTTAAAAATCTTTGCTCGGTTTGCGGAACACTCGTAAACCACGTTACTCACAATCCGAGGTTCCACTGTACTGTATGTATCTGTTATTCTGCACAATCAAATGTCCCGGATTGACTTGAAAACCCCTTGTACTATAATACAGGGTGCATAAAATAGTATCTTTCAATACTGATGCATTGTAATTGCCTTCTTTGAGATGGAATAGGACCTAGAGGCAAGTGACTGCTTGAAAAAAAGACTTTTAAATCATGTAATTCTTACTGATGGATAAAAAAGCACTCCAGAATTTACTAAATAATAAATATGTCCGAAGGTTTGAGCAGGATGGTGATAAAATGCTTCATTAAGGGGCTGTGTTTATGACTTCCCCGGAGATATATATCTCACTCTAACTCTGCCTGTCTATCGATCCAGTTTGTCGCTATCCTTGGTTTCCTGAAACTGTTTAAAAGTAATCAATGTCCTGTGACTTTGGGGCTTTTCCAACGTTCCTGAACTTGTTCCTGAGAGCGTGGCTAATTGAAGTTCTTCAATTTCTTGGCCGTTTGACTATATCTCTTCATAATATCCTATGAATTGGATACGCATTAGCCGTGAAATGCTACGATGTACTCGCGAGTCAC
Source organism: Clarias batrachus (assembly GCA_003987875.1). Taxonomy (NCBI): domain Eukaryota; kingdom Metazoa; phylum Chordata; class Actinopteri; order Siluriformes; family Clariidae; genus Clarias; species Clarias batrachus. The sequence continues at coordinate 5,928 of QMIH01000693.1, read as the reverse complement.
TTACGATGAACTTTCGAATCTTTTGCGAACTGTGTTAAACTCATCACTAACTCTCACGAATGAAAAACAGCTCCAACTTTCCTTTGTTTTGGCAGGATTGCTATGTTTCTTCTACGTTGTGGAATTTTTTTATTTAACTCCTAACAACACCCTGGAGCCTCCTGGTTTAGATACCTCCTTATCATTTAGCATTTAAATCCAGATGGAGCCTCAAAATGATAAGCACTAATAAGCACGAACAGGATCTGCAGGGCTGACCTTCAAATCACACGTTCAATTTCGATTGATAAGTACGTTATCTTCTTGATCCTTTAGCACAATTGAGAAGGTTTTAATCCTCAACATTGTTTTAAAGCACTTCTGTCCGAGCTGGTTAATCCAGTTGTCATAGAAGACATCCATGCATGCATTTGTCTGGAAAAGTTATTTTAAGGGGTATGAGGGAAAGCCTGTTGTGACAATAAGCCTGAGGGTTTCCTCTTTCTTACTAGCTCACTGAATGCTTATTTAAATATTCTCCAAATATGATTTCAATGTTTTTTTTTTTTACTTATGAACTAACTCACACTGGCCGTATCTCAGGAACTGCACATGATACAATAATAAACTTGGCACCGAAATGGTGCTTATTGAACCAGGAGTCTGAAATTATACTTGAACTCAATCGCCCTAAATGCGACTTAATACCTGATTTAATGTTACAAGTCATAATTTATTATATTGTGTCTTTTCTCACTCACTGACTCATCATCTATACCGCTTAATCCTGTATTCAGGGTAACGGGGGCCTGGAGCCTATCCCAGAAGATTTAGGGCACAAGGCGGGTACAACCTGGACAGGGAGCCAATCCATCACAGGACACTACGTCTTTTCTTTCTTTTTTACATTTTTTGATAGTTACTACAAGACTGAGTCTAATCAGTGCTTTCTCTTCAAGGCTACTGTCTCCCCAGTCACTTCTGTGCAGGTGTGAACATGTTGCATCAGTTCATCTGTAACTGCAGCGCGAGCAAAAGTGGATGCTCCACTTGTGATTTGCATAAAAGAGGAGCAGCATGCAGTGATTCATTGTTTGTGGTCTGAGGGTGTACCTGGTGTCGTTATTTATCGAAGACTTTGTTCTCAGTATGGGGAAGGTGTTCAAACAAAATTTGTACTGATACGGAAGGAAGGTGGAAGTTTCTTAAAGGAAATCATTACTAGCGACGAGACATGGATTCGAGAGGATGGGACGGAAACATCCTCATTCACTTCAGTCGATAAGAAAAAGTTCAAAAGTCAACTACCACCTGGAAAATTCATCAATGCTTGCAGTTTTCTGGGATTCTCAAGGGCCGGGATTAAACATTATCAGGAAAAAAGTTCAACAATCAACAGTGCTCGTTACACTGAGACGCTTATCGAAGAGCTGAAGCCTAAACTTCGGATTAAACGCAGAGGATTGTTACCCAAGTGCGTTGTGATGTCGCCCACACTGTCGACACTCTGCAGAAACTTTGTTGTTAAACCTTAGTTTCGACACTCTGCAGAAACTAAGGTGTTAAAGCATCCTTCCTATAGTCCTGATCTCGCTCCATCGGACGTCCGGTTCCATGGAAGCAGTCCTACGAGGACGCAGATTCACTTCTGATGAAGAAATAAAGACAGCGGTTCGTTCATGGCATCAGCCTAAAACATTTTTTAATGCGGGAATATGTGGAGTGAAAAGCAAGAAGATTATATATCGAAAAAAGGAAATATTTGTCTTTTAAAAAAAAAAAAAAATCTAAAATTTTATTCTGCAGCCGATAAAATTGGACTCACCCTCATTTGTATATATAAATCAGTTTGCAATTTTGCGTTCATAAAAATGAATGAAAATTAATTAATGAAACGATCTGCAAAATTAAAATGGCTATAGAACAATTAAAGCCTGATAGAAATGTAGGTCTTTTTGATTGATCTTCAGATGGACAGGAGAAATGCTGACAATTATACAGTCTGAACGTTTTAACACCTGTGTGTACGTACACGAGGAGAGAGATTCACTTGTGTATCGGACATGTCTGAAGAAAAACTATTATTACCTTTATCATATTTCGCTGTTTTGATCCTGCGTCTGAAATCACAGACCCTTTGACTTTACTATGACACACACACATACACAGAGTCCTGACAATCATCTCTATAGTGGTTGCTACCAGAGATGTGGGGTTGCTGTGGAAACAGCAGCTGGCGCAGTGACCTGGTGGAGCTCCTTTGCAGCAATTTCAGCCCATCCATCAGTGCAGTGATTTATTGCTGTCTAGAAGCTCCCTGCATGAAGAGAGACGGAAAGACATGTTTCAAGAGTGGGGCAGAGAGAGCAGGAAACAGCTATATTAGACTGAGACAGATGTCTCCAGTTCGGCCATTGGAAATGAAACACAAATCATCGGGAAATCAATTGCGCATCAAAAGTTTCATCAGGAGTTTTCTGTCATGTTAAAATCCCCTCGCTGCTGCCGGAGTGTGTCTGTTTAGCAGTCTGGATGCATTGCTGTGTGTAGACACAAATCACATCTTGGACCTTCACTTTGGTCTTCGAGAGCGGGGACAAAATAAAACAAAAATGCAATGCAATACTTCAATTGTGCTATGGACAATAGAGTCCGAAAAAGCATGCAATAATAAAACCCATTAAAGATAATAGGAACAATTGTAAAACTTAGAGATTATGGAAATCATAATAAGAAACACTTAAATGCTTTTTTGGGATTGCTGCACTCAAATAGCAATTTTTCGAGGTAGTGGGTAATTCAGTGGAAACTGTCAAGGACAAAAAAGGGAAAATCATGCATTTTGCAAAGTGATTGAATACCTACAAGGCTTTAATAGTCGTAACACACACTCCAGAGCCGACAAAGGATGTGGACCATCACACCTGTGCAAGTTTCTTCCTCACGCGGTTGCCAAAAAGCTACAATAGAAGCACAAATTGTATAGAATTTCTTTGTACATTGTTTGTTGTAAGCATTACAAATTGTCTCCACTATCACTATCACAGCATGCATCTCAATTATCAGCCATAATGATTATTTTTAAAGCTAAGCTTAGCAAATAATAAATGTGTGTATAGTTTAGAGCGCCACCTGTAGGATTATAAAGAAATGGCAGCATTTTTTTTAGACTCAAAAGTCTAAAAACTCAACTTGACAGTAAGCGTGCGGGTTAAGTGGCTGCGAGCACGCGGGCGCAAGAGGCTACTAGATTTTCGACTAATTAGCGCTCACACTGTCTTGCTAATTGTGTGAGCATGTGCAATGAGTGGGTTCGTGGGTCGGAGGCTTTTAATGTACACGAGTTTTGATAACGTAATGCCATAAAAATGTGTTTCTGGCCATTCATATCTATAATTCATAAATGTATAATCATAAGTGCAAAAATAATAAGAAAGACCTGTTAACGCCCCCCCCCCTCCCCACCCTCCCCCCATCTCTAACTAGAACAGTGGAACACATTACAACAGCAAACACAGGACATCCTTAAAGTATGAAATTACACCCATAAAACACACACAAAAAAATCTATTTGTAAAAAAATTTATAATCACAATTGTAGATAGCATATACAGCATGTTTTAACAGTTTCATGCTATAATGTTATGCACATTAATGCCACTTAGTTTAAAGCCTGACTGATGCTTTATTCAGTTAAAAAGGTTGGAATTCTAATGTGGTTGTGGTTCTAATCTATTATCTCTAGCAAGCAACGCCAAATCAACAAGCACTTTCAACAATCTTAATCTCAAATGACTTAAAAATACTCAAGTATTAACAATTCATTTTCCCCGACTCTTTAGCTTAAATGTACAGAATACGTTGAATACGTTCTAATCCCACGCCGCACCAGAACTGACAGATGGTTAATGATGAAGAAAAACTACATTAGTTGCATGAGACAATGGAGCTAATTATAACGTTAATGGATAATGGTATTAGGGACGGGAATACCGCTAGTAAGCAATCATATGGCATGAATGAACTAATCAAGGGAGAGAAATGACTTAATGAATGAGGATTGTTTGAGTTACTGTTAGTGTTCGAGTGAGAGTATACTGAAGAAGAGTAGCGTGAACAAAAGACAGAGAGCAAGCAACGGGGAGGCTTTTAAAATTACACAAAAAAACCCTGAAGATAATTAGCTACAGTACCATTGTTAGCTATACAGTGACATGATTATCTTAACAAAATTATTGCTATCAGACATGAACTAATTACCCTCATTGCTCTAAATAGAAGTTTCTGCAGAAGATCCAGTAACCTTGCTTTCAAATACATTTTTTGTCCGAAGACTGAAGTCCGAAGTTAATTTGAAGATCTTGCTGCGCACCCTTAAATATCTACTGTATAGCCGAAGAGTAATTTTTATTTTATTTTATGTATAATTTTTCATCTAGTGTTTGTACCCCAAAAAGACATGCACACACAACCTTATTGCAAATGGACCTCAAGCTACCTAGTTATTCCTTCTATTTGTCTGTAACGACACAATGCTTCATTTGAGACCCGCCATATCATGTCACATAACTTTTGGCAAATATCATTTGATAAATACCTTATCGTCCTGATCCTTCAACAGAATTGAGAACGCTTTAATTCTAAACATCGTTTTAAAGCATTTCGATTAACCCTATCCAAGCTAGTTACTCCAGTTCTTATAGAAAAGCATACTGTATTGTTGCTGCAGGTATTTGTTGATGCGGGTATATTGAAAAGATATTTTCAAATTTAAATGTGAATTTTTGTCACATACACGACCGTACACAGGATGATATGCAGTAAAATGCTTATATAACTGTTCATGACTTACAGTAAAAAAGAGTGGAAGGGCAGAAAGATAGAATGATTTTACTGCAAGGAAAGTTTGCACTGAGAGTGATGCACGTTTTAAATGTAAAAATATTTACAATTTACAAAGTCGCGAAAAATTATTAAAAGAGAAAAATATAAAATGTATGAATTAAAAAGGTTTCCTCTGGGTACTCCGGTTTCCTCCCACAGTCCAAAAACCTGCAGATTACCTTAACCGACGTTCACAAATTGCCCATAGTGTGTGAATGAGTGTGTGTGTGTGTGTCATGTGATGGATTGGCACCCTGTCCAGGCTGTCACCTGGTATAGACTCCAGGCCCCCCGCGACCCTGAATACAGGATAAAGCGGTATATAACGTGAGTGAGTGAGTGAGTGAGAGTGAATTAAACAGGATGTGCAGAATGTGAATGGACAGAATGTGCAGTACTCTAAGATGGCATAAAGTGGAACAAAGTGATGTGTGTGAGTCACCGCAGTGTTATTGTCCATGTTTTTTGTTCCATGTTTTTAAGTGCAAGTTGGTCCATTTGCACTACTGCATGTGAGTAGTAGTGCCAATGTACGATGTGGTGAGTAACGTAATGTGCTCCAAAACATGGCTGAAGGAAACAAGTCACGTCCAATCGGTTGAGTTCTATGTGCTGTTCTGTGGTGTATTTTATGGGTAGAAGGGCTGAGGGTTCCCTCTTTCTTACTAAGTCACAGAATCCTCATTTAAATAATAAAAAAAAATTATAATAATTCTGACATTATTTTCTAAGACCCTCTTCATATAAAAATTTGCACTGGTCATATCTCAAGAACCGGACATGATACAGAAGTAAACTCTATATCAAAATAGAACTAGAAAACAAACAAACAAACAAAAAAAACTCAAATTACCCCATGTGACATGATACCTGTTCCCTTTCAAAAGCTACACTCAATGCTGCGTGAAAACRCTATGGGAACATCTCTTTGTTGCCGGTTGTGAAGCTTGTGCATGTCAAAACCCGCCGAATACCTTCGGCTTATAACCTGTGCCAGGCATGACATCACCGAATAAGGTGCACCTGCAGGTTATAAATAGGAGTGAACCGGAACATCCTCAGATC
>QMIH01000692.1:283082-294081 GCA_003987875.1 Clarias batrachus | reverse complement strand
AAAACGGAGCGAAAAACAAAAACGCCACATGAAATCCCCTTTTTCTGATAAGAAGCCAAATGCAAATATTTTTTACCCGCCACCCACTCCAACGATCTCTCTCCCTCACACACACACACACACACACTCATCAGTGGGGATATTTCCATTGTTATGTAGCTAAATAGCCTCTGGTGTTGACCGAATAGCAGTCACGCTTTGAATCTACGGCATACTCGAATCCCATAATGCTTTGCAGCAGATACATTCAAACAAAACCCTCTGGAGGATCAAGACGCACGATAATCCTATAAAATCAGAGCAATAAACTAAAGTTAAACCCGACAGGGTTAATAATAATAATAATAATAATAACATTGAAAGAAGAGGAGGTGTTATGTGGCCAGGCTCTGGGACGTGTTTAACATTTACAGGAGTCGTCTCCAGTGTCGGAGGTTTTCACACCGTCACGCCTCGTGGTTTCTCAGTCACGTGACGAGCCGCATCGGTCGCCTTCACTTCAGTAAAGTAGCTGCTGATGAAAAGCCATGTTTGTCGCAAGTGAGGACGCGTTCCAGACGAACTACGGCGGTAATCATTAGGAAAATCTACTGATACATAAAACTGTAGACAAGCAGAAGAGGAACAAAAAAAACAAAAACACTTCAGGACCAACAGTCCAATCAATAAATAAATATCGTGTGAGATCATGTGATCGGCGGTGTTCTGTACACTCCTGGAGAAGAAGAAAGCGAGATCAGAGGTCGCGCTTTCATTCCTACCCTCGGCTTTGGAACAAAAAGGACTATCGAGTACTCTGATTATGGAGACTTTTGGTCCATGTGTTTTTGTGCACACACACACCTTTAGATAAAGTGTCTAAACTCCGTGTGAACCGATTATCGGCCCAGTGATCAACAGGCGATGTGTGTTTGGTAACAGACACAGGGAGAACTTACTGCTTTCTTGGGTCTTCCTCTGCGTTTTCCCCCTGCAGACGCTGTCGCAGCAGCTGCTTTCTGAGAACGAGAGGGAGAGAGAGAGAGAGAGAGAGAGAGAGACAGCATGAGGGAGACAGTCACATAGGTGAGTGTTTCAGAGAGAGACAGACAGATGGAGAGTCAGTTAGTGTGAGAGAGAGTGAAATAAAGAACGGACCACAAAGAGAGAAAAACATTCATAGAGAAAGTCAAAAAGTCAGGTTGTGTGAGAGAAAGAGATTCATAGAGAAAGTTAGAGAGAGAGAGAGAAAGAGAGAGAGAGAGAGAGAGAGAGAGAGAGAGACTAGCAGATTAATTCAATCCCTCACTCACTCCACGTTTACAATGAACTAAAACTCATCTTGAATATTCTGGACTCTTTAAACAGCGAATGACTGAGTCATTATATAGAAAGAATGACTGCTGTGTGTGTGTGTGTGCGTGTGTGTGTGTGTGTGTGTGTGTGTGTGTGTGTGTGTGAGCGAGAGGGTTGAAACAGGATGCTAGTACAGTGCAATGAGCCAATAATCACCAATTTAGTGTTGCGTGTTCAGAAAAACAAAATCTAACCACTAGAGGGTGGTGTTCTGTGTGTGTGTGTGTGTGTGTGTGTGTGTGCGCGCTCAGCCAGAGGGCAGTGGGTTCGTTGGCTATTATGTTAGAAACGGACATGAACTGCACACAGGCCACTCCAGTTCATTGGCCACCTGGTTTGAAGCACAGAGACAGCTGGCAGAGCCACAACACACACACACACCAAGATCGCGCAAGGATGTAGATGTGTATTGTGCGGAGAAGAAGAAGTGAAGGGGGTCAGCGGTCGTCATGACGACACTGGATGGAAAGAAGCAAACCGAACGCGTGCGTGCATGCATGCGTTTGTAAGAGGTGGAGGGTGTTGCCATGGAGACGGCAACTCCATCGTTGCACCTGCATCATGCAAAATGCCACAGGAAGCCATGGTGAGACAGGAAGTGGGGTGAACCGACCATCCTGGTTTCGTTTTAATGTTTACAACTCAGCAGCTGTAAATCCATCAAGCACGCGAGYGTGTTTGGTAACGACGAGCCGCGTGACGGGCGAGGCAGGAGCTCGAGATCGAGATGTTGAAGGGTGGGAAAAGAAACTCGCTCAGGTCAGGTCAGATCTAACACAGCGGGGGGAAAAAATATCGAAATCGCCAAACCTGGGAACCTGTGGGTTTGTTGTGGTTGAACAACGTTCATACAACATAAAAATCAATATGGTGTACAAACCAGTGGGACGCAACACCGGTGGTCCAGCTAGGTTTATGTTCTGTGGTTTTTACAAAGCACCAGTGCGGTGAGTCAGGAGTACTAAAGACTACTAGTAGTATTTAATAAACACTTAAACGCTGCGTCACACGTGAGGCTAACTTTATGCGTCATGTCTTGTACAAAACTACGTTTTTTTTTTCCTTTTTTGCTTTCCTGTCAAGCTCCTGCTCCCAGTCCAGTAGGTGGCAGTATCGCACAAACAGGCCGTAAACCCAAAAGAAAAGACGACCCAGTGATACTCTAACAAAACTAGAGTATTTTGCAAGTACATTGCAGGAGGAGATGATTATTTACAATAAAAGCTGTGGTACATTTCTCATGTTCAGTTCGTCAATTTCAGATGATTTAACGTTTGCAAGTGTGAACTGAAAACTTGTCCACCGTTTCCACAGACTGAATCTGCGAAAGTTGTATAATCGTTTCAATCGCGCAGTTCGAATAGACGTCAAGTTAGCGATAAGATGGATTTAAAAATTTTTTTTTTTTTTTTAAGAAGGTGTGGTACAGATGACAGAGGATGTTGGGGCGTCGACAGTAAACGCTTTAGAGAGAATTTCCTCAAAATACAGGAGACTAAAATTCACAATTCTCAAGAAAGTTTTATATTTCTAAAGCACTGTTAGCTTAACAACTAGGAAAGCTCTTACTAAAGTGCTAGGAGGATGGAAACTGGTTAATAAAACTACTGGGGTGCATGGTAAACTGAAATTTAGTGTTAAATTGGAATTGGGTGGAAATTTAACTCTAATCGTCACTCACTTTGCCTTTAGGTCCTGTGGAGCTCGCCTTGTTTTTGCTTCCCTTAGGTCGTCCTCGGGGCCTCTTCGGCGTCGGGGAACCGCTGGGCTCCTGCTGTAGATGAAAAAATACAAAAAATAAAAAATAAATTTAAATTGAGCAAAAAATCAATTCATTTCAATACGAAAGTTTTAGTTCCAGCATGTTAGGTTTGTATACAACCTTGAAAGAAGATTTTAGAGATAAATTACATTTTACACTTCGTGAAACATGCTGAACCTAAACAGCAGAAATTTGGAACTTATTCTTCAACTCCACAAATTCTGAAATCTTTGTAATTTACGTTCAGCATGTTACCTAAACTTTCAGTCTTTTGTTTGTACATTTGTAGTTTGTACATTTCTCAAACTAGACCGAAATTAAGCAAAATAAGATAAATCCAAATATGCATGTGTGTCACTAACACTCAAACGTAGCTTGACTTATTAATCATTAGAAATGTAAATACTTACGGTAAATAATGTAAAAAATGTACTATTATTTAAACTTTTTATACATCGTGATAAATATTGCGCATCGCGTGACACGCCCTTAAACTCTACCCATGACGTCCCCTTCCGGTCCCGTCTCGCACGCAGCTCTAGTACCGTGGAGGTTTCAAATCATGTCATTGAACAAGATCTGCGGTTTGAGCTTCTGTTTGTGATCAAAGTGTTGTCACGAACACAGTGAAAACACGTGGTTTAACCCCGGCCCATGCTGACGCACTTTAACGCTCCATCACCACCACCTTGTCCGTGTAAATACGTCCATTTAAACATGGTCGCTTCCTCGAGGTGGTGTTATGCTTCTTATTTTTGTTTCAGGGTGAGCACCGGTTACCATGGGGAAGCGTTGCGGAGTAAACAGGAAGACGATGTGTGGCATGAGCAAGCCGTGAAACTCCTACCATCGTGTTACAGCAGCCCTCTCTAAATGTTGCTCGAAGTCAGCTTCCTTTCTTCGATGTCTGAAGTTGCTTTCGAGCCTCGTTTATTGTTTTAAGAATGAACTCGCTTTATCCCAGCATTTACATCACATCACATACTCCTCAAGTTTCTTTCTTTCAAGTTCACTGCAAATGTGTGCGCGTGCGCAACATGTTAGCGGTGGGGGAGATACTTCAAACTGTAATTTAACACACCTTGCAAACAATAGAAAAAAGTATATTAACTGTTTATATACACACGTATAGTTTGGAATTTAAAAAAATGAACAAGGGTCACCTAGTTGTTTCTTGTTTATTTCTTTTTAAACTAAACAACTTCGTTAGATATTAAATTCTTGGTATACATGGCATCACCCAGCACCTACAAACCATCTTAAAATCAAGCAGTCAATTATTATTTTGGGGTTTTCCTCTGACTACACCATCACTGGTATCACAATCATTCTGTTAAAGCTCTGTTAAGTAGATAACCTCAAGTCAAATTCCATGGAAATTCAGATCTCCTGTTCTAGGGATAACCCAAGTTAAAATTTACACTTTTGTTTCAACGACAATTTCTTAGCAAAATGTACAGATTGTGATCAATATTATTTATTAGAAATATCTTACTAATACCATYGCAAGATTGCCTAGTCATATTACTCTATAATCTGCTGCTATAATCAATGTACATGTATCTGGTATAAAGAAACCTGAGTAACTATTAATTAACTTATTTATCAAAATTTATTAAAAACCCTGTCATATTAAAATGTGGATTTAAACCTTGAAGAAAAAGTCTGTATTCTGAAAATGTCGAGTTGAAAAATTTGTGCAAGTGCAACAGTTTGATATCTTGGTGGATCAATGTTTATTACAATACAGTACTATATAATGTTAATGTGTACAGCTTAAACCTTTCTACTATTTATTTCCTGTATTATAGGTTTATTTTTTGTACCTTTCTTTTTGAAAGTCAATCAATTTCAGAGAGCCTATGCACAAAAACAAAAATCTGCACTTAGTGTAATTTATCACAATATTGAGCTAACTTCCAACATTTAAGAGACTAACACTGTACATGTACTGCGTTTCTGTAACTAGCAACTAACCAAAAAAAAAAATCTCCATGTGGTTTGATTTTCATAGTTCTAAAATGGAAACATTTAAAATGTCATTTTATAGCTTTACATGTAAACTTTTCCGAACTATTGAACACTTTGCTGAAACATTTTGATATTAAACTCGTCTAGTAAACCATGCATTAGTTTATAGGTAAATAGTGCACTATAATGTTCTAGACAAGGCGTGATCTGTTGGAATTGTTGTACCTCGTTCATCATGCATCTTGATAAACAGTTATGATTAAAAAGATATGATGCTAGTTTTCCCATTTTTGATAGCGAATCCTACCCACTATTGTCATCTTTAAAAACTAAGAAGGTTTTAGACATCATACGTTATGATTTAAAGGTTTTTCATGCAAAAATCAGTTGCATTGTTAAACTGAAAATTATAAAGTAGAGACAAGTCAAGTCTTTTACTTTATAAAAAAAATTAATTTCCAAATATGATCCATTACCCATAACATTTGTATTTTTTACCGGCCATTGCATCGATACCGCTGCTAGCTATAAATGCTACTAAAGATGTGCTGTGCAACGCAATACGAACACTGAGAATGTTCCGATTACTTGGATAAAAGTCTGGAAGCAAGTTAACTCGTAGAAAGTCCTCATGAACAGTCTATGTAGACCACAGGATCAGTCCACTTGAACAAAGCGATAAGCACACAAAACAACGTTCCAACCAGGTTTTTTGGAATTGATGGAGTGTGTTTTGCCGTATGTAATCTTTCAACAGGAAGACTTTGTTACAAACACAAAGAAAGCAGTGTTCAAGGTCAGAGCAACTGACACCGGCTGCTACTTTAAGACCAACAGGTGGCACAGAACTCTCAGCTGCCAAATTCCTCCAAGTGCATCAGGCACGGCGAAGGAAAGCGGAGACCTGATTCAGGCGGGGTCAGCGGGGCCGAGACGGGAGGAAGAGGCGTTCTGGGGAAGCGTGGTCAACAAAAACACGGCTGTCCCTCAACGTGCGAGTGAAAGAGTTCACCGAGGATTAATACAGAAATACAAAGCGGGCTGGACGAGATGACAATATTAAAAAAAAAAAAAAAACCCACTTTGATCAAACTGTCCGTATTTCATACAAGATAAAAATAAATAAATAAATACAGAAACATGAAGGGGAAAATCTTTATGYATCAAGTAACAGTAAAGCTGAAGATTTATTTATTTTATTTATTCATTTATTTTTATACATGCAACACTACAGCGAGCAGTTTATGTGGAAGCTAATTTCCACAAAAATGTCATTAGTACATACTGTACATCTGAGGCCAATATGATAAGATAAAAGCGGTTCATTAGTTCTTTGCAACACGACCACCAACCCATGTCCACTTCCACCACAACATCTGGCTGCTAATAAAAGACCAACACAGGTGTGTGTATCGTGGACCATCAGCCCGGTTCAATTTGTGGGTGTTGCAATTTTCAGGTTAATTCGATGTGATAAGACTTATGTTTAGTGTCATCATGCTTTTCTCAAGCAGCTATATTTTTTTAATACAAAAATGCAGCGTTTCAATGAAATATTAAACGTTTAGTGCTTTTTAAATTTTATTTATTAGTTGTTTTTTTCTACACCCGCTTTCTTCTTTCTTCTTGTGTACACCACACACAACYGAGCTACAAATCACATTTAATAAATGTATTCTTGTGTCAATTTTTCTTTTATTGCACAATTGAAGTACTTGGTAAACTGCCAGTGGGACACGGATTAAGATTTCTACATTTCTACAGCATTTCAGGATCCAATTGCAGGCAGACTTTAGGCTAAACTGGCTTCATAGGTAGAGTAGATTTTACACACATTTTGTAAAAAAATAAGCGTAAACGTAACAGGTTTTCTTAGGACGCYGTCTGAAACCCCCAACAGAAACAGGCTTGCAAACTTACATAAGCAAATTTGTAGAGTTGACTTAAAACTGCATCTTAATATGGATTATTCCAAAAGTTTTGCAGCAAGGCTTCTGAAAACACCACTATATTTTGAATAAACATTACAACACATTTTACTAAATGTAAAGTTAATTTCTTATTCAGCACGTTCCAAAATCAAGCGCGTCTGTGTGCTKGTATAAAACATTTCAGTCCTCTAACTTGTACACATACCTACAGCATACACAACGCGCACAGGCATGCTCATGACTTTACAAACCGCTACAACAGGAACCGCTAGCTACACGGGTGAGCACGGTGACTAATCGCACACTCATACAGAGTTGTATAATTARACTGATTGAACGGATGCTGTTCTTAAATCTTGATGGATTACAGATATGCAGCGGTGGTGGTGGCGGCGGCGGTGATGACTCACAAATAGTAAACAGTGCCATAGCACCCAAGTGAACAACTAAACAACTCAGGAACGGAAATATTTATGATTAAAACCTTACACAACAACTGTAACAGAGCAMRGCAACGACTTCCGCAGGTGTTTACGAGCGACGGCTGATAAACCGATGCCCTGCGAACTTTTACTGTAACTTTTACAATCGTGTCGTTAAAAATTAACGCAACGGCTGCTTAGTCAAAGAGATTTGTCCGTTCATCTCCTAACGCTCCACTCTAGCAAGCCATGACTCGTACACTGCATACCGTTTTTATTCCAATGTTGATTTTGCTAAATTGGTATTGTATTACACATTAGTTCCTTCGCTCTACAAGTTTGCGTTTGTCACTTTAAACTTCACACACAACTTCAGAATATAGTTCCTTTTCTTCTTTCAACAACTCCCACCCCACTTCAAGGTTTGAACCTGAGGTCATATGGTACAACCTCATTCAATCACATCACAAAACTAAGGCTTGACAATATTTCACAACTATCATTTGTGGTTAATTTATTTGTGGMTGCTTATTTGAAGATACTTCACTAGGCAAAATGTTTAGTACAACCTTTCTCTCTTTTAATTATTATTATTTTTTTATATAGWTCATTATTGACTTATTGCAAGCCAAAGGAACCAGGTGTAACAGTTAAAGAACTGAGGGTGGTTCTGCAGGATTGAGTGAAACTTTTTCATTGAAAAATTGTACCCGAGACTAAAGGGTTCTGAAAGAGTCATCACACCAAATAAATACTAGAGGTCCTACCACGATCGTACAAGATGGGAATAAATACAGTAGTCACCATTGGCCTCCACGGTCCTTAGTTGGACTAGAGCTTCCTAGATGGATGGATGGATGGAAACAAAGTGGTGACCACACCCCTCTGGTAGATCCAAGAGTATTTGCGGGAAGAACACATTGGGTGTTTTGTATGCTAAGCAAACACAACGCCATTGATGGACCAGAAGCCTCGTTTCTTGCAACAAATGACGCAAAATTTTAAAAAATTATATCCAAACTAATGAATCAGAAGGAAAATATTGCCTTTCGATTATATAGACCATGGAACAGAACATCTATGGGAACTGGCGTCCACATACTTCTGATGTATAGAGTAACCTTGACCGATTCTTCCTGTTCAATAAGTCCAYGGAGTTTATAATACTCGCTGCTGGTGCTTTAACATGATGGACTGTATGGAGAAAACATGTACACAGTGAAAACATGAACAAAAACTTTGGAATAAAGACCATAAGGAGTATAAAGTTGATGGTCTGAAATAGAACTGTTGTGGATTGTGTAAAACCTTAGAAGTTACACAAGAAACTAATACTGCTTTAACATAACTCACACAAGATTGGGGAGGAAAATGTCAAATAAAATCTTTTTAAAAATTAGCTTTTTGTCCTAAACCCAACCTTTTTTTTTTTTTTTGGATGGATCGATCGACGCTGTAACATCTTTAAAATCATCATACTGAGAAATTAACACACTCAGATCAGAAGACTCGAGTGATTTAATTCTTGGTACATGGGAACTCAATGAGCTTCGTCATACCTCCGGGTTCTTTCTGGGTCGTCCTCTGCCCCTCTTCTCCGCTCCGCCCTTCTCTTTAGTAGAGACGGCGCCCTTGTCCTTGGCAGTCTCGCTCATGGTCTCTTGCTAATGTAAAGGGAATAAAAAAAATTGGATCAATAAATGGATGTTCATTAAATCAAAGTGGTATAGAAAAACTGGTATAAACCACTGCAAACTAGGAACAACAAGATCTGGGGGAAAGAAAAAAAAAGTCTAGAAACCCATCAAATCTTGCCCTCGAGTTCACCTGCTTTGGTTTTTATTTTCAGCAAATGAAAAGCAGCTCAGTTTTTGTTGAGGTCATGTGACTGACTCAACCCTTTCAGAACTGTTTTGCCTTCATGGTGCATTTTGGACTACAAATGCGACTGCTACTCCTATCAGCACTCATAAAATTAGTAATAAACACCAGTTCCCCCAGCAGCCGTACACACCCAGGCAATAAAACCGCCTCCGCCGTATTCGACAGATCATACCGGTATACTCCGAAACACGAGCCATTTCTTTCCTTCTCCATATTCTTCTCTTCCATTCCAGTCATTCTTCTCTTCAAGTTCACATCTTCACTTCACCTGGCCAAAGAATCCTTCCCTCTCGTTCTCGAGCGTGCCCAGTGGTTTTCATCTTGAAGTAAACCTTCCATATTTATATTCATGAAGGCGTCTCTCGAGTGTACATCACAAYATGCCCGAGTGTTCCTGACTGGGTTAGATGTTATGAAGGGCTTCTTCGTCTCCTTTAAGCGTCTTCTGTGGTCTTCCGGGTACGTTGCTGCTCACTCCTCCTTTAAGAATGGACCAAACTGTTGCCTTGGCCACTCTCTCTCTCTCACAGGGTCAAGTCCGGAGTGTTTTCAGATAGAGACTTCCCATGAACAACTACCAAAAGCAAATTCAAAACTTGTTACCCTAACCTGCCAATGAATACCCAAGACACGGATCACAACTGGCCATCAAATCGCTTATTAATCAGTTATGTTTGAGCCGGGGAAAATAAACAGACTTCATAAACTGTTTTATCACATCAGAACACCTGAACTCAGTTTAAACCTTTAAATGTAGGAGTCTTCAGTMTTACTCAGAATGAGCAGGTGTTTCTGCAGGCTTTCAGATTAGCCATATAACAGAAGCACATGCCAAGTTTTACTTAGATTTTTATTCACTTAAAAATCCCTAGAATGACAGGACATTGTAGTCTGTTCCCCCAAAAGCCATAATTACTTTTTATAATCAAGATGTTAAACCTCACTGTATTAGTTATTTGGACACAATACTACATATATGCATCTTCCCACACCCAGACAMCCCTTAACTTTTGTTTTTATTATTTTAAACCTCACTGTGTTAGTATTATTGGACTTAATAACAATAGACATTATTATTATTACCCCACACCCCCGGACACCCCATATACTGTATTCTCTCAATTAATAAAGATTTTAGTTTTTAAGACATTAGTATTTTGCACCCAATATAATAAAATCATATTTTCAYATGATTTTTATGCAGACAGAACAATGAACAAGAACATCGAAGAAATCCAATATACATTTAAAAGAAACAGCTAACACACTACCCTATGTGGACACGCACACCAAACACATGATCACGTGGTCTTGTGCCGACTGCAAACATTCACAGCGGTGTCTTGGTGTCAGTGGAGTCATCTGGCATTCAAGCCAAAGTGGTGGAGTCGGTTGCAAATGGTTTGTCTGGAAACCCTAGTATCCCACACAYATCGTAAACAGACCTGCAGCTGTGTGGCAGTTGCATAACGATGTCGGAGTGCATAGGTTCTTAGGTACTGGTCATCGTTGTGGTCTATCACTCATGGGGCTCCACTCTTGGGTCCGTCATGAACTCTGCCAGTAGTTGCGTCTTGATGCAAGTCTGCTGATGACGACACTTTGAGACACACCAAGTTCACGAGCAACATCTGTCTGCCTGTCACGACCCGAAGGCGCGTCATGGCCAGGTGTCGCTGCTCATCCGTCAAGTG
>QMIH01000692.1:239976-259513 GCA_003987875.1 Clarias batrachus | reverse complement strand
ATAATAATAATAATATAAAACTATAATAAGTTAAGTATGAAAGGAAAAGTTTACAAGATGGTAGTGAGGCCGGTGATGTCTTACGGTTTGGAGATGTCACTGCTGATAAAAGGTGTGAAGCAGAGCCAGAGGTGGCAGAGCTGAAGATTTGGCGATTTGCTTTGAGAAAGACAAGAATGGACAGGATTAGAAATTATTATATTAGAGAGACAGTCCAGGAAGTGGACAAAGTTAGAGAGGCCAGATTGAGACAGTTTGGACATGTGCAGAGGAGCCATGCGGTGTATAMAGGGAGGAGAACGTTAGAGATGGAGCTGCCAGGCAGGAGGAGAAGAGAAAGGACCAAGAGAAAGCTTATGGATGTGGTGAGGGAGGACATGCAGAAGGACATGCAGGAGGTTGGAGTGACAAATGAAGATGTGGAAGGCAGTTTTAGATGGAGACAAATTGTCTGCTGTGGTGACAAATAAGGGGAGCAGCAGARAAATATTACTATTGATAATAGTGTTAATAATAACAATATTTATAATAATGACTAGCGTTAATAATAATACTACTACTAATAATAGGAAACTACAATGCCATGTTCTCAGAAAAAAATGCCTAACGAGTATAATAGTTTATAATAATAATAATAAAAAACTTTTATTATTATTATACACTTGKTAAGCTGTTTTATATATTTTTATATAATCATTTTTTATTTGTACATAAATTTATGATTGTTATTAACACTAATAATAATCATCATGGTAATAATCTAATTATTAATAAACACTTATTATTAGTAGTAGTAATAGTAGTAGCTGTTTTTTAAAGGGATGATATTGGTAGCMATAACTCTTTGTCACTTTATTGGCACTGAACATGAGCTGTGCAACATCGTGCACATTTTCCACCTCAGTATCCGTTAACCCTCGTGTGTCTGTTTTGCAGAAACTGCTAGTTTTGCATTAGACATGGTCCGGCGCTGCGTTTTCGGCTGCTCTTCTCCTCGCACGCTGTTCACCTTCCCGACCGATCCCTGGTTGCGGAAGCGATGGCTGGAGTTCGCTCATCTGGAAGAGAGCGGTATTCGGACGAGTTCCCGGATATGTGACAGGCACTTCCCCGACGACTCCTTCAACAACCTGGGGCTGTTTAATGCCGGGATAACGGGTTACCTTAGGCTGGTGGAGAATGCAGTTCCATGTTTGTACACAGTGGGTGCTCCTCCGTCAGTAACGGTAAGTCGTTTCATTGTATTTAAACAAAAAGACTTTGATTTCAAAATTCGGTCTGTTTATAGATTTGATTTATGTCTGTTACATTTTAGCCTTCGATCAGAAGTATCGGATGTCAGTACGAAAAAATGTGCGACACCGCCAACATCAGCGTGCAGGTCAATCTGCCGAAAATCTACAGGCGGAGTAAAGGTAAAGCACGCAGATAGCACAGATAGCGTTACTTCTGCATTTAAAATGTTGACCTTTTTTAAAAAAAGTTTTTATTAGTATAATGTCCGTTTCCATATATTTTTAAAATCTATTTTCTCCTTATTTACTCTGATTCCAACACACCAGCCATGCAATTGGACAGCATAACACACTTTCTGAGGAAAGCTCTATCCACCCTCTTCCACATACACAACTCTCATGATTGGCTGTTATCTCTGTGAATAACAGAAGAAAGTAACAGAATGCCCCTCCCACCCAGTAAACACACCCACTTTTGCTGGCCGATAAATCTAACGCTTAACATAAATCTGTTAAGCCGTACAAATATGTTTTAAACATTAAATGTTTTATTTGGGCCGTAACACAGTACGATGTATCTAGTTACATATTTATTTAGATTTAGTTTAGGGCATTAATTACGTTTTAGCAGCTAATTAATTACATATTTCTATTTCTCATGCTCTTTCTCATGCTTTTGTTAATGATAAGATTTTTTGTAAGTTGTTAAGAAAGGAAAGCATTGTTAAAAATAGATGTCTATAATTAGATCGATTGATGTGAAATCGATTGTGTGCTTTAATTGATCTTTTTTGGTCGATTGTATTGATTCACATTTTTAAAATTATTTAGGTAAACTTATCCAACAAATGTTAAATACGCTAAAACTGATGATTTCCATTAAAGAATCCTATACCTTTTTCAGAATATACAAACTGCATTGTCCTGCAATGCAAAGAGGTCTATAATTGCTTCTTGATATACTGCATGCATGTTTTTTGTTGTCATTATTCAGTATAATTGATTAACACCTGATTAATGATTTCTTCTAGCGATTCAGGTTTGGGCGGTCCGGCAGAGCGCAGACTCCAACATAAACTCCGACGTGGATGCAGAGAGGTATGTGTAAGATCGTAATGCTGCGTCAATGAATTTAAAAGAGGGATGAAAGTAAAAGCTGAATCAAATGTGTTGAATATTGTGATTCAGGAATGTTATCTCAAAGCTGATTATTTTCCAATATTTTATCTGATTATTTTTTACAGTGTTTTATTCATCTTAAAACAAAACAGTGTGACAACAGGTGCAGTTTGTTGTTTTCATTTGTTAAAGAACAGGATGTTATATTTTATCCATGGATTTTTATGGTTGTATTGAGTGTTCACGAGGCAGGTTAGTTACTGATATCACTTGGGTGTAACCTTATTAACAATATTCCCCTTAATAGACTCTCTTAATGAAGATAATGATTCAGAACATTTTGTTCACCATGGTGGCATTGAGGTTTGAGTGTTCAAGTCCCGCCTCTCCCCGTGCTTGGTGGGTTTCCTCAAGGTGCCTTGGTTTCCTTCTACAGTCAAAAGACATTCAGATTGGGGTAGTTTTTGTTCCCAAATTGCTTGTAGTGTTTGAATTAGTGTGTGTATGTGTTCTGTGATGGTGTGACGCACCCTGTCCATGGTCCGAAGTACCTGAATGAATGTTGCCAAGAAACTGCTGAAGCCATGAAGACTTTTCTGCCTATTTATCTAACATTATTAGTGTTATTTATTATTCGTTTCTTTGTGCATGTCCCAAATTTCACCTTATTTATTACTTATTTATTTTATTACTCAATATTCTCAAAAACTGTAATTGAATTGAAAGTGGAGTGGAATATCAGCTCATAACAATAATCATACTTTAACTTACAGTAATCAAGGTGTAAATGCTGTGGCTTTAAATGAATGATACATGAGTCGGATCATGTGCTCGGCTCACTGATTCATTCGGCTCTCRAACGATTAATAATTTTTTCCCTGTCCTCTCCAAACCCAAAAGTATAMGTTCGGTATTTGTGATWGTGATCAGTAAATATGTTCACCACGTAACTATAAATGAATCTACATGAACAGATACCCCGGTCTTGATATAAGTCCACGCTAAGGAGTCGGCTCAAATGAGACGATTCGAAGGAGTCGGTTCACAAAAGACATATTAGTATTTGTTCGACCAAGGCGAAAAAAAAACGGCAACATGTTCACGTATTGAATATGGACGAGCTGGAAGTGATCACAGCAAAGCCAAAGCCTGTTCAGTATTTATCTAAAAAGCTGTACGACGCGTTTCGGAGTAAAACCCGAGTGAGTGTCGGAGCCGCGTTTGAGCGGTGGAGAGCCCTGAAGGAGGAGAAAGGCCTGAAAACAGACGCCCAGCTCGCCAGGTTCCTCCTGGATAGGTAAAAGTGTGCGAAATATATATTCTATTATCATGCATTTTGCCAAAAACAAAGCAAAAGCGAGAATTTAAAGTAGCAAATATAGCTAAACCTGCTAGTTTTTGACGCCATCGCAGTGCTAGCATCATGTCCTTTAGCGAGCTAGCATAACAATGAGCGAGTTACAGCCTGTAATCAACACACAGTATCATATATATCATTATCTACTCATATATAATGTGCTGATGAGACCTAAAATAATAGATCAAAATTATACTAAAAGACACTGTTTTTTGCGAACAGGCTAGTAATTAAGATGACGTTTTGTGCTAGAGTAGGGGGGGGGTGCAAAAACTTTAATTTTCTACACTACAGCAGCATTGTTGATGATTTATTTATAATGTAGAGTAGGTACCTGTTAGGATCATAACATCATGAGGACCGCACAGGCCAAACACAGTGGTGTGGTAGACACACTGTATCTGTGGAGGGGGTGCCAAAACTTTAGTTTTAAACCGCAACTGATTGTATCAACCTATATATTTGTGATACTCAGAGATGACATTTTATATATAGTCGTAGAACCGTTAGTTTGGACAAAGTAATCCGATCGGACGAGAGGTGAGTGCAGATATAGAGAACGACAGCACTGGGACGTTTAACTTACTTTTGTAAGTCGCATCTTACTTTTATAAGAGCGTCTGCTAAATGGCTAAATGTATACGTTAAATGCAATGTGTCGCTTTGCCTCGCAGGCGCTCTAGTAATCATTAATTGCGATGAGCGCTAAAGGGGCGGCGGCCAAAACTTTAGGTTTAACCCACAATCAATCATCTCAGCCTATACACATATATCTGTAAACATCTTAGAGATTATAAACAGGAGTTAGTTCAGATTGATTAATCCGATCAGACGAGAGGTGAGGTGCTGATATAGAGTACGACAGGGACGTTTAATGCTATGTGTCACTTTGCTTCACAGGTGCTCTAATAACCGTTAATTACACTAAAAGCTAAGTGGGGGGTTTGTTTTAACACAACCGATTGCATCAACACATACATGTATATTGGTAACACTCTTAGAGGTTACATTATATGTATATAGTTATAGAACAGTTAGTTCATACCGAGTAATCTGATCGGGCAAGAGATATTCCCTGAGTGCTGATATAGAGCATGACAGCACTGGTACATTTAAAGCTATGTATCGCTTCACTCTAATAATCATTAATGACGCTAAGAGGTAATTCGGTGCCAAAACTTTTGTATAACAGTCCAATTAATCCAATCAGACAAGAGTTGAGTGCTGATATAGAGTATGATAGCACAGGGACATTTAAAGATGTATATTACTTTGCTTCACAGGCATGCTAATAATTGTTATTTACATTGCCAAAACTTTTGTTTAAACACACAACCAATTGTACCAACTTGTACAGGTATATTTGTGACACTCTTAGAGATTACGTTATATGTATATAGTTGTACAACAGTTAGTCCAGACCGATTGGACAAGACATATTCCATGAGTGCTGATATAGAGTACGACAGCACTGGGACGTTTAACGCTATGTATCGCTTCGCTTCACAGGTGCTCTAATAACCTTTAATTACACTAACTGCCAAAAAGATGGACGTTTTCCCGGAGATAACGTTTGAGTCGAATTACGAATGGTCGTCAGGAGAGGACGAGGAGAAGGAACAAAGCCGGGATACGTCCGTGCAGACTTCCCGCTGCGCTTATATAACATCAGCCGACCTGGACAAACTAGAGAAGAGCAAAAACGAAGCGAACACATTAAGACAAACAGCGTGGGCTTTAAACTGCTTTCAAACATGGCTAAGTCTGAAAAATATAAACCTCGACTTCAAGTCCGTGGAGAAGMCCGAGCTGAACACCGTTTTGAGGGAGTTTTACGGATCCATCCGGACAACCAAAGGGGAGCTCTACAGCATCAGCAGCTACGTCGGACTTCGGGCCGGTTTAAACCGGTACATCAACGAGCCTCCGCTCAGCCGCTCGTGGAATTTAATACAGGACCCGGAATTCACGCCAGCCAATAACGTCTTTAAAGGTGTTGTTAAAGAGATCAGAAGGTCAAGGAAAGACCGGACAACGCACTACCCACCGATTTCACCCGAAGACCAGCGTGTCTTAAAATACTCAGCGGCGCTAAACCCAGACAATCCGAAGGGTTTACTGAACAAAGTCTGGTACGACATTCAGTTGCATTTTGGACGCCGGGGCAAAGATGGAAACCGGGATCTGAAACCTGACTGCTTCATCCTAAAACGTGACGAGAACGGTGCTAACTATTTCACCATGACATTTAGCAAAGAATCGAAAAATCATAAAGATCCCCAGGACAGAGAAAATCAGAGGGGCGCAATGTTCGAAGAGCGGGGAAATCCACTCTGTCCTGTCGCATCTCTCCAAAAATACCTGAGGAAAATCCCACCAGGTGCGAAAGCGCTCTACCTGCAGCCCAGGAAGGACGTGGCTTCGACGGACACCTTCTGGTATACCAGCGTTCCTCTGGGAGTAAACCAGCTGTCCCAGATGTTACCCAAGATATGCAAAGAGGCAGGGATACACACGACTTACACCAACCACAGTCTGAGAGCCACGGCCGTACAGAAACTGTCGGATGCGGGACACGAGACGAGGGAGATCGTGGCATTGAGTGGGCACAGGTGCGGAACTGTTTGTGTAGTCGGGGCCTTATAACTGATAAGCAAACAAGTCATAACCTGTTGATAGTAAACAGTGTTTGTGGGACTGTTTTATAAAAGCAGTATCTCGCTCGAGGTCACAGCCGTGCTGATATTGAGTACAACAGCATGACCTCGCATGTGATATTGCATGTGAAGTTATTTAGAAAAACAGGCACTTCTCATCCCTCAGTAAACAAATCAGTTTATTGTGTTAAATCATTTAAGGTTATCAGATAAATGTCAGATTTAATTTTATAACAATAATAACAGATTAGTTGTCATTTTTTGTGTTATAGATAATCCAAAGTGGTTTAAAAGGATACAGAGGAATGTTAAACCCAGGAGTTTTACAATTTAAGCTGCTGAGTTTATAAGGTTGGGAAATAATGGTGTATTTAGGAGTTGTTAATAAGTTATGCTTATGACATCAGTATTTGTATTTATAAGGTTCTGTTTAAAACACTTTGTTAAAATACAGCTGGCAATATGAATCTGTGAATTAAAATTATTTAGGAAAAAACAAAACAACAACAAAAAAATCCAGAAAGTTCCAAAAAGCCAGATTTAAATTTGCGGTGTAGTGCACTAGATGAAGTTATATAGAAATAGTAGAGATGGGTCACCAATCACCAAGGACACTTGGATACAGTGTTATTGCGATACCCGCGGACCGATTTGATTTGCATTGCGATTCTGCTAGTATCACGATTTTATAAATATCCTGATTCAATTGTAATCTTTTTCAGGTAATCTGCTGCGCTGTGTGACTAGTTTAGTGCACCACCAGCAGGAGTATAAAGGACTGCATGAACATTTAACCACTTCATCACAACTGCAAGCATGTGTACGGGTATTTACACGAACGTACGAACGAGTTCCGTCCCGGGATCATGTGCATAAGTCCAATTTGTTCTTAAGTCCGACAAAGTGAGTCTTGTGCGCCTTTGACATGAGTATATAAAGTAAAGCATACTAAATCTCTGCTCCCTTTTCCCCAAACTGCCATCATGTGGCCAAAAAACATAACCGCGCCTAAGGAAATGAAATTGACAAATGTAACACTGTTGTCTCTGTGCCTTTAAATCACGAGGGGAATCCTAGACACCATTTGGTCTCAGAGCTGTTTTCCACTGTATTGGACTGCGAACTCTGTTTTGTTAAGGATTTTCCCGAAATTATGATTATTCACCATCAGGACAGATTTACAGGACGAGCCCCCCCACACACACAATATACCAGGGCCTTTGTTTTCGGTGATTGAACCTGAAGTTGGTCCGTTCATATATGCAGAAATTCATAACGTGAATGTTTCTAAGTTGGGGACTTACTGTAAATTAAAAAAAAAAACCAGTGTGGCGATCCATGAATTGCCAAACAAAAGAATCATGATAAATCACTGAATCGACTTTCTTTCTCCCGTCTCTACTAAGCAGGACTTCTGACTTGCATAAAAAAAAATTAATAAATAAAAAAGACACTGTGCGGGTGTGTGCGAGTGAGCATTAGTTGCTTTAGCGTGGTCTGCCTCGTGTCTTGCGTGCATTCATTTATTCCTGTGAGAAAATGGCTTTTAAACGTGATTAAGTGGTCAGAGCAATCCCTCACTTAACGTATTGACTCTCAATCAGAAAATTCAAATCGTAGATCTTTGCCAAAGTGCCTGAGATTAGTGCTGCTAGTGGTTGGTGATGAAGTGCTTCCAGAGAAAGTGTTGAATATCGTATCCCTGTTAATAAGAAAATTATCTGTGGGGAAAACAAAACACTTGGCGTTCATGAGCAAGACACTGAATCTGAAGGCGTTGAGAAGATGAACGCAGAAGAGGAAGCAGTTTAAGGCTAGTAAGGGACCGTTGGCTTGCTGTGTAACGTGAGCTAGATTCAAGATCCAGAAGAGAATTGGCATCGCCTAATGATGACGGAGCAACAGAGTTTGGAGACGATGGAGCTCGTAGAAGAGAAAGGCTACTGATCTTCCTGAGTGAAGTCTTCAGTAGAAAATGCAGAATTGTTCCTYCATCCAAAAGAGAGCCATGGAGGCTCTGAGGTTGTGGGACTGAAAGGACTGCCTAACCCAGTGCTTCGTTTCTGAAGTGAACAACTCAAAATTTAAAACAGTCCTCATTACTGACGATTCTCTTTTCTGATATGATCGAAGGCGATGTACACGTAGAGGAGCATGGAGAACTTCTCAACAAGGGCAGAGTCATAAGTTTGGAAAAATCCTGAGCAGTTTTTCAACAGGATTWAGTGTTATAGGATGGAACGAAGATGCCTACAACCGCTGAAAGATTTATTTGATGTTTGAAAGAAAAAGAAGAAACATCTTTCGAAAACGATGTCGCATCTGCGTCGCGAAGCCTCAACGATTTTTACTACTCGAAGATCCTCAGTCATTCCTTCACCAAGCGTTGACAAAGGCAGTCTGACAATCAGTAGATGATCAGTTTGGCGGCCTGGATGTGAAGAAGGCGGGTCAAATCGGCAAGAAASGCCTGAGGAGTCTCACCTRTGGCTTATTACATTGAGTTAACGTAWAACCATAACCAGAGAGAGAGAGAAAGTAATACTTGGCAGAGCAAGMGAGACACACATAGACAGACATGGTACGGAGCATGGATTTCYAAAACTTGAATCTTCAAGTCTAAAAAGGACCAGTTTTTGTTGAGTTGCTTTGGTTGAATTAAAGTTTACGAAATTGTGATGAAAGAGCTCAGCTGAAATACTTCTGCAGTCTGAACGTGAAAGCTCTAATAGTAGATGAAGTTAAAAGCAGACAGATGCACCGTGTTTAACAGCTCGCGGACATCAGCTGGCAGTATGGGTGCSTCCTTGTCCCCAGTCAGACCAACACTAGGGAAGTCAGGASAGGTGTCGTGTTATTTTTACAGATGAGGAAAATTTGGTGACATTTCTGCAAAATAATTGGTGAAATTTGAAGCTGGTTTGTAGCAGACCAAGAATACCAAAAACCACTGTTATTGGTGTTAAATTATTGTAGTGTTGTATTGTTAATTAAAAAAAATTTCCCAATAAAAAGCCCTTCYTTAATGTTTTAATTTCTTGTCCCTCTTTTTTAAAATATTAGCTCAGGCAGCATTTTAAAAGTATCGATTTGGCACCGTTATCAGAAAAAAAACAACAAAAAAAACAATACCCAACCTTAATGATCAATAATATTTAAGTAACATTCTACCAGAAAAATCCTCTACCTGTCTTGGATTTGTTATTGAGAATAAATAACAATAAATAAAACACTAACCTGAACTAGGTAGGTAGTTGATTTATGAGAGTTGATCTGTAAAGGAATTTGACCATCTTTTTTAAAATTTTTTTTAACCATATTGGCCTGAACATTAGCTCACCTTAATTAAAGGAGGCAAAACAAAGCTTTCCTGCATCAACAGAATTCATTATGTTAGTCGTTGTCACTCCATAGTTAATGTAGTCCTGTTACAAAGGACAATATTATTAAAAAAGATTTATCTGTTTATCTGAATTTATCTGTTTAATGGTTTAGATTCTTGGAAGTGGGATTATATRTCTGCCATTACAAAACACGTTAAACACATAAGAAAAGAAAATGCTTTGTGGGAAAGAAGTTCATGAGGAAACCATTCTAATAAATACAAATTTTGGGTTTGATATTCTGGGCTGAAAAGCGCATAAAAATATATTTTATTCAACCAAAAAACACACTGAGATGGCACAATATGTTTGTTTTTTTCACAGTGTAACATCCTACATATTTCTTACTGTCCAGATCAAGAATTAAAGATTAATTTTCTACTCTGAGATTTCAAAGGTAGACAAGTATATTTCTGGTAGAATGTTCCATAAACTATAGACTTGAGCATCTGTGGACTTTGGTTCATCATGTTCAGGCGTTCTTGACTGTATGTACCCTAGATATGTCTGTATACTTATACAGTGGAGCCCCTGAACATGATCCCTAAGAAATAATGAAAACACAAATTATTCGTTCCACAGCCCGAAAAAAKAAATACATAAAATCTCTCTGACACTCGCGTGAGCGCCTACTAACGGAATCACTGCTGTAAAGTAAAAAAAACAAACAAACAGCACTTTACCTTTGAGAAGAATCGCGACAGAGCAGAGTTTCTGTGTAGAGCAGAGTGTGTGTCTGTATGTATGTTTGAAGCCAGGGAGGGGGGTGTAAAGGCGTATGTGTATGTGTGTCGGTGTCAAATTGCGCGTGCGCACACACATAGGACACACGCTGAAACAGAGCGGGAGATGCTGATTATACCAGTAAGAGACGAGCACTAAGACCCAGCAGGGGAGACGATTACCCACACGTCCGCAGCGCAAGAGAGAAAAATCATTGGCTTAGTTGTGATCACATGACGCTCGGTGTCAAAACAAGAGCGCATGCGTGATACATGATACTTGGCACTCGTAAACCAAGASTTGCTCTTTTTTCAAGTAAAAATTTATTAAAAATCTTTGCTCGTCTTGCGGAACACTTGTAAACTGCATWACTCGCAATCCGAGGTTCCACTGTATAATAATCCATGGTTAGAAAATGTTATCTATTGTTAGGAATTTCCTGTTCACCAGCTTCTGATTAGTAACTTTTATTACTTATTCAATAGATAAGGAATCCTTCTTCCAGTATACTTTCTGCTTAATTTTAATGAGTTGTCTTTATTTCCTTTCCTGTAGCTATGAAGGCATTTCACAAACCAGAGGCCGTGAGAGGAATCCCTCTGCAGCCCAGGACGTTTCTCTTAGGTGAGTATTGCTTGTTCGTTTATTCACTGAGGCAAAGCGGGAATCTGAATATATATATATAGTTTAAAGAAGTCTCCTTTTTTCTTTACACCAGGCTATGAGATCATTCTGTGTAATTGTGTTTTGAAGATAACATAAGTTATTGTGAGATAAGATATATATTTTATCATGAGWTTTTTTTCCCGACTATTTTACATTTTCTATTTACTCAGGTTATCATTGTGCAACATTGAAATTTTTTGATGATCTGAATAATTTAAGTGTGACGAATATGTAAACAAATTAAAAAAAAAAAGATCAGGCAAGTACTTTTTCCACAGCCCTGTAACTCCATTATTACAGCTGTACAGTCTGGAAAGTCAGTCCCCTTAAACAGTTACAATGTTTGATTAATAAATAATAGTTTTCACAGTTTACCCTTATGGTCTAGCCAGGACTCCTCTCTCACAGATGTCACACAGAAATAAAGCACAGTTTTTGAACTCTATCAGAAATACCGTCTAAGGTTACAGTAATAGAACGAGTAACAGAGGTAATAGTTTGTATAACAAGTGTCTGTCCTTAAAATTGTTTGTTTTTGTGTTTTCGTGTGTGAAGTGGGAGCTGTAAATCAGAAGATGACCCGTCAGTGCCGGTGGAGATTGAGCTCGTGAGTGCCGCCACATTCAGAAACATTGAATGAAACTGTATATTTCAGTTAGTTTTCAGGGTGGCCTTATCAWTTTAATGTTTTATTATTATAGGAATTAACGAGCAGCATGATGGATAAACCCTCTGTGGGTTCTCAGGGATGTGGAAAAGGTCAGAACACTGCTTTCACACGAACGCACAGTCTGTTKGTACAGTCTGATTACATATGATTCCGTTTAAGTATAAAATAAMAACTTTAACGTTCCTTTTCTGAAAGGGTGTGTGGGTTAAGTATAGTTAATAATCATAGTAATTTATAGTTATTTAGCTTATTCTCGGAATTCTGAATTCAGAAATAAWTTTTTTTTGTGTTTTCCTCTGTGTTTAAGGTAATTTCTGATGTTTGTTTTTTTCTTGTGTTCCAGATCTGAAGTTGTCCTCTTTAGATGAGGACGGATACAACAGCTTAGCCGAGTACGTGTCATCATTTTACACACATTTTGTTGTTTGGATTAGACAGGTTGACCWCGCCCACCACACTCMGAGATAGTGAAGTTTCACAGTGTATCGAAATTCATGATTTTAAATCTGTTTGGGATGCGTCTCCATGAGCAAGCTATAAACGTTTTTGTAAAAACAGTAACGTGTATCAGAATGAGCAAAGCAAATCTGCACTACTGTCACTGCTGCTGTTATATAACATCACTGAGAACCTGCTGACCAATCATAATCCAGGATTCAACAATTTTATTAAATACAGTGGTACCTCGGCATACAAATTTAATCCGTTCCAGAGGCGAGTTCTTAAGGTGGAATTTCGCATTGTGAAACATATTCTCCCATAGGAAATAATGTAAATGCAGATAATCCGTCCCAGCCACCTAAAAATATTAGCAATATTACCAATGTCCAAATCTATAATCATATTTTTGCAAATGAAAACAATCAAAACATTTAGAAAAGACATGTAAATKAAGTAAAATATGAAATAAATAAACATTAAACTTCACTTAACCTTAATTTATGATTCAACTTGGCACCAGCTGCTTTAAAAAACAAACTGAAAGCGGCTCCTATTTCTTCTTTCTACCATCTTTGCTAACATTCTCGGGACCCGTGGTGCTGTGCCTTCACTAAACCTTGCACATAATGCAAAAAAAAAAAAAACTAAAATCCACAAAAAAAAGCATGTAAACTCTCTTAGCTTGGCTTTCCACCGACACAACCAAGTTTTGAACGGCTCACCAGAAATATGCAAGACCGGCTGGGATGAAAATGCGTCATGTGCTGAGGTAAATTTCTTGCAAAATTTTTAGCTCTTAAGGCGAAAGAACTAAAATTTGTTTGCCGAGATACCACTGTACATGGTTACCAATTTCGTAGCTACACCAAGCTTGTAGCTGCTTCTTCTGGCTTAACCCCAGTTTAACCCCAGGCTTCTGTATTCTAGGAGCAGTTATGCGATCCTGAGCAAGGAGGTGCTGCTGCTCCTGATGTTCCGCTGTTTGGAGTGCTCCAGCGAGTGTCGCATTCGAGGAATAGGCAAAGGAGGGAGTCTGTCTCTCGGACAAGAGTGTCTGTCCTGCTCGAATTACAGACTGTGGACGTCTAGACAAGCGGAGAAGCCGAAGGAGAAGGTGTGCATCTCGGATCGCGACAAAACGTAGCGATGCCTGCTTTGTTGCTAGATTGGCTGATACGTGGTGGCGTTAGAGGTGCATTCAATCTTTATAACTTTCGTGATGTAATTGGCGGGCGGGTGGGATGGGGGTGGACGACTCTTAGAGGGGTTACTATGAAAAATCCAATTGGACTGTGACCTGAAGTACACACTTAAGTAAATTTGAAGGTCACTCAAATGAAGGGGTGAGTATGCCCTTTAAAGTCCTTTAAAGGCRTGCTGTGGTACCAAGACGTTACAAGCAGATCGATGTTATTCACATTACCATGTCTGTATCAGTGTAAAGGCTTCAACATCATCTTCGTTATTCTCTTCGTCCTCAGGGGGCTGATGCGCCCTCGGTCACACCGTACGAAGACCCGTCTGACAACTTTTCACTATCCGTGACTCTACACTCAGGACGGAGCGYRGCGGAGTGTAAAAATGCTGCCGCGCGAGAAGAGCCCGATGCTGGGAACATTTCGAGCGTCATAGTGAAAGAGGAACCGGAAGACTGCGACGAGGTGGTGAAGGAGGAGCAGCCGGGCGTCCTCATCGAGACACACGAGGGTTACGCTTTCAGCGCTCCAGGCGATGACGGAGTCGTGGCCGTTAAAGACGAGGCAGATGAATTAACGCCATACGAGACACTGGATTTTCAGACCGATCAGGAAACCCTGTTGATCGACGAGACCGGTCGAGTGAGGCGAGCCGAGCTACCGAGAGACGACGACAACGACGAAGAGGATCTGGAAGAGAATTCCGAATCTGACGAGGACTCGAGCTCGTTCGATCTGTCCGAGGATTTGGGCGAGGAATCTTCCGATTTGGATAACGGCAGGAAGCTTATGGCGCTGAAAACATTTCAGAACACCATCAAACCCGTCATTTGGTGTACAGACTGTACAGACGTGGCCAAGATGATCTGTACGATCCGGAGGCATAAAAGGATCTACGGTTGTGCAGAGTGCAGCGGCGACGCCGGCGAAGAAAACAGAAACGCTTTTAAAGACTTCTCTGTTCATTTCAGTGACATAACGAGTTTCCATAAGCATGCCATAAAGGAGCACGGTGCAAAAGAAATCCCTCCGGAAAACAGAGTGTGTGAGGACTGCCACAAAACCATCAGGATGTCGACAAACCCGAACAAAAAGCAGAAAGAGCACGTGTGCGAGTACAAGATCAAGCCATTCGCGTGTCACTTGTGTCGGAAGCGCTTTTTCACGGAAACGGGCCAGAAAGTGCACTACCGCCGTCTTCACGGAGACTACACGCACTTCTGTAAATACTGCATGACGCCGTTCGACACGAAAGAGTCCAAGCTGAAGCACGAGACGACTCACAGCGAAGAGCTGCTGCCTTACATCTGCCCCGACTGTCCGGAGAAGTTCCAAGACTTCGTCGCGCGCAACCAGCACCTGCGCAGCCACCGGGGCGAAAAGAAACACATGTGCGACAAGTGCAACCGGAGATTCGGCGACCTCGCGAGCTACGACCGGCACATGCGGATACACTCCGGAGAGAAGCCGTACATGTGCAACGTCTGCGAGCGTTCCTTCACGCAGGCCGGACATCTCAAGTCGCACATGCGCCTGCACACGGGCGAGAGGCCGTTCATGTGCGAGCAGTGCGGGAAGTGTTTCAATCACAACGTCAGCCTCAAGAATCACTTGAGGAAGCATCACCACGGCGAAGGGGAAGAGGACCGGCAGACGGCCGACGCCTCCGGGACACCGAAGCGGCCTAGAAAGCGAGCGAGGAAAAGGTGCGCTCTGCATGTCGAAGACACGAAGAACGACGGAGCATCGGAGAGTCACTCTGAGAGCGAGACGTCCGATTCCGACGAAGAGTGGACAAAAAGAGGAAGGAAGAAGAAAGCCAGGAGGAAAAGACGTGAGGGAAAGAACGCAGACGACCACAACAAGCATGGCGAATGAGCACGGCGTCACAGACTTTGCTTCCTATGTTCATCCTTATCACAATAAAGCTGCTAGCCATGAAGAAGTGGCGATTGGTTTATAGGACCCGTCCACCACCTTAGTTTTTTTTTTTTTGGGACCAAATTTATGTAAATACATTTTTAATTTAATTAAAGCATAGGCCAATAGAAATCAACTAAGGGGGCGGGGACTAATCATACAACAATTTTATGTGAAGTCGTTTTTGCAAAGCTAATTTCTTTTCAGGTTTGTCGCCCCATGCAGTACGAATTGCACCATGTTGTTAAAGAATGTCTGTTCACTGAAACACTACACTTCCTCCAGAAACGCATCACACCATGACCACGCCTTTTTAGCTTCATCATGACGAAGAACGGCGATCCGACCTGGCTGCTGCTTAAAAAGCGCTTYCTCTGTCTGTACACTGAATCCAGGGACAGTCGTGACATTCGGGTGTCTCCCGGTACCTCACATTCCTGTAACGTAAATTAAAAACAAAAAAATAAAAAAGACTTGCAGTACTGAAGGTGATTCTGCTCTTTAAAGCTGTGGTTCAGCTGTGGCTTTTAACAGTTACACAATAAAACTGATGTATATACGTGATAAAAGGTTGTTTGAGTCTTAATTGCTTTTAAGGTTTTATTGTTTGTAAACACACATCATAGCAAAATAAGTTTAGAAGTTAGATTAGATATGATGTATGTAGTTACAATTAGAGCTGGTTAATGTTGAGTTAAACCCAATCTGGCAACCCATGTGCCATATACTGTTAACTTTTAATACAGCAGGAGTTGTGCAGTATTATTTCTAACATTTTAATCATGAACTTTGATMGRGTCTGTCTGATATTTCGATTAGACGTACATATCTGAGTGAGACCCAGCATCCACTTATGAATGTTTACTAACCATTTTACACAGGAATAATTCACAAATTTAGAGTAAGTAGCTTCTAATTAACTGCTTTAATTAGMTTTTAATTTCTTTGGGAACAATTATTTATCTCACTCATACAGTCATATGCATACGTATTTGGACAGTCACAATTTCTTAATTGTTTCCACTGTAAACCACCACAATTTATTGAGTAATTACTATATTTAAGTTCTTACATTGATTTACCATACTGATTTTATTACTTGTGATCCGTTTCAGGGCCCAGATTCACAAAGCTTCTTAAGCCTGAAAGTTACTCCTAGTGATGAAATTCTAAGAAAATTTTTAGACTTATGATATTTTCTTAGAATTTCCCCTTAAATCTAGGACTAAATCTTAGTAAAGATAAAAATCACTCACAAAACATCTTAGCCCCAAAAACAGCTCTCAAGGTCCAAATTGTTGAGTAGAGAGCAGGACTTTTAAGAACCTTAAGAGTTTCTCTAGCAGAGGACAAAATGTCGRAGAGAAGAAATATTCTCCAAACACTGAATGTAAAGGTAAAAGTAAACACTGCTCTTCTGTCCAATTTGGTTTTCTTGTTGTTTTACTTCCTTCCATCTCTTTTGGATTGTTGACTACATACCATCCAAAAGAGCAACTGTCCTGCAATCATGTACATTGGTGAAAGGTGATCCCATCAATCTTACTTAAAGTTATAAAGTCAGAATGATATTTAAATTTAAGAACTTAAATATAGTAACTGCTGTGTGGAAATTGATTGCTTCAAAAGTCGACACATTTTCAACATTTGGCTGTTTAATTATCTTTAAGATATTTAGCGGATAACAGAAACTTTGCATCAAGTAGCCTGTAGTCATGATTATACAATTTCTTTATATATAAAAGATTATGATTTCAGTGTCTATTCTATTATCATGTATTATATTTTCACAAAGAGCACGTTCATCAAATAGATCATTTCAAGACCTTTGCAGAGGTCAGAAGTAATTTTTTTTTATCAACCAATCACAGTTCTTGAATTGCTGCATTGTCCCTGGCAACGGGTTCAACCAYGCCTCCTCACTAAGATTAAGGTTTTGTACTTTGCTTACTCAGAGTTGCTCTGAGAAGTTTCCTAAATCACTTTTAGTCTAGGCCTCCCAGGTAGGATTTTGTAAACTAAGATAGGAGCTCTCTGAGAGAATGCTAAGAAGCTTTGGGAATACGGGCCCTGGCAAAATGGCTCGGGTTTCACCAATTTACATGATTGCAGGACAGGCTATTTAAGTGGCACTTTTGGATGGTATGTAGCCAACAGTCCAAGAGAGGTGGAAGGAAGTTAAACAACAAGAAAACCAAATTGGACAGAAGAGCAGTGTTTTTATGTTCAGGGTTTGGAGAATATTTCTTCTTTCCGCCATTKTGTCCTCTGCTATAGAAACTCTTAAGCCTCTTAAAAGTCCTCCTCTCTACTCTTAACCAATTTTTTACCTTAGAAGCTGTTTGTAGGGMTAAGATGTTTTGTGAATCATTTTTATCTTTACTAAGATTTAATCCTAAATTTAAGGGGACATTCTTAGAAAATGTCATGAGAATTTTCTTAGAATTTTGTCACTAGGAGCAACTTTTAGGCTTAAGAAGCTTTGTGAATATGGGCCGAGGCCTTCTTGTCCAACATTGTCTGACCTCATAAATGCACTACAGAATGAATGGGCACGAATTCCCACAGAAACACTCCAACATCTTGTGGACGGCCTTCCAAGAAGCGTGAAAGCTGTTATAGCTGCAAAAGGAGGACCGACTCCATATTGAAGTCTATGTGTTTGGATGCWATGTCATCGCAAGTTTTATAAATACTTTTGTCCATATAGTGTGTGTGCATTACATTGGGTCTTGGTTGTTGTAAGTTTTCCTGCTCTGCACACCAACAGTGACGTTTGTCACTCGGTGCGAGCGTGCACTAAGAAATTGGAGTCAAATTCCACAACCCTCATCCTGTGCAAACTCATGTGAAGCTTTTGCCTTCCCACTGAACTAAATCAACAATAAGTGTATTGTGAATGTATTTAGAACAAATTACACTTTCTTCTTTCCCTGGAAAGGACAAAGGGTGTTCAAGTCAAAGTGGGACTTTTGATTGTGCAGAGTAAAAAACTGCCTTTATTTCCCTCTATTTCTTTCTCTGTATAATCCCCTGCTACACTAATGCACTTATCCCAGTGTTTCACTAGTGCTTGGACACCATCAAGGTAGAAAGTTTTCTCAGTACTTTGAGTAGAGCTTCATGTCTGAAACGCTGGACTCCCAGGAACTCCATTAATATCTTTTCCAAACATGTGGAACCCGCCTGGATCGAGGTCAGGCCTGTACAGGGGATGTGGCGATAACTCCTAGCCGAGTCCCTGTAATGATCGTGTGTATCGTTCCTACAGTCAGAAGTGTCTCTTCCTCAAGTCGTTGATTTTCAAGGATCGGTGGTTCCACTCGCTAAATGTTCACGATGTAAAGGACTGCAGTGCGCTCCGAACCGCATCGGCTGGCAAAGGTTTGATAGATTTTTGGTATYTTATAGCGAGTACAAAATGTTAAAGGGTTCTCTAGTTAACAGTAAGTGGGCCATCAAAAAAAAAAAAGATTATACCTTTTTTATTTTACTTCTGGTGCTCCTTAACAGTATTTTCTCCTATTTTCCCCATGTTCTTTATTTATTTTATCTGTTGTTAATTTGTTTAATTTGTTATTTACTGCTCCTTTGATCCCTTATATAATAATAATAATTATTTATTTTTTAATTAATAACAAAAAAGGTTAAAAGATCTCTTCTCTGCTCATGAGACTCGGGCGCCCCCCGCAGTTCCGGTGGAGAACTACAGTCGATCAGTTGCGTTTAGGTTTGTTGTGTTTGTACAGTGTACTTCTGTAAAGTTACACATCTGAGCTCGGAGACCTTTTGGACACTCGTGTTGTCCCCCCAGCCCCTCCCGTGTCCCCGCTGTAGGTGAGAATGGTCCGTGCGTGTGTGTATCCGGGCTGTCCAGTGAAACAGAAGCGCTGGGAGAAGTCCTTCCACAGGTTCCCGCTGAGAGACCCGGAGAGAACCCGGATGTGGCTGTTAGCGCTCAGACTCGACATAAACACACCGCGCGCCAGAGTGCGAGACCTGCGCGTGTGTGGACAACACTTCAGAGACGAGGACTACAACATCAGGACCGGAGCGCTGAGGACCACACTCAAGAGTACTGCCGTGCCTTCACCGGTCACACACACCGAGCAGGTCAGTCACACACACACAAACACGCACACACACACACACCGAGCAGGTCAGTCTCAC
>QMIH01000692.1:194285-238865 GCA_003987875.1 Clarias batrachus | reverse complement strand
CAGTATATTACAGGTTAAAGTGTATCACATGTTACAGTATATTACAGGTTACATTATCACATGTTAGTGTATTACAGTGTATCACATGTTACAGTATATTACAGGTTACAGTCTATCACATGTTACAGTATATTACAGGGTAGAGTATATTGCATGTTGCTTTCTATCATGTTGGCGTATTACAGGTTACAGTGTATTACATGTTAGTGTATAACATGTTACATTGTATTACATGATATTACCTCTGTTTGCTCTCTTG
Source organism: Clarias batrachus (assembly GCA_003987875.1). NCBI lineage: Eukaryota > Metazoa > Chordata > Actinopteri > Siluriformes > Clariidae > Clarias > Clarias batrachus. The sequence continues at coordinate 238,606 of QMIH01000692.1, read as the reverse complement.
GTTTAGATCTGTGATACATAGGATTGTACAAATCCACAAAATTTCAAAAATAATTAAAATGTAACTATAAAAGTAAAATAATCACTGTTTTTGTTTTCTGTGAATGTAAATCAGGATGTGAAGATGGACAGAGCAGGAGATCTTCCTGTAGATGACCTAAGACGCCTGTCTCCTGGCACAGAGACAGGCGATAGACGTTACTCCGGATATCAGTTTCCTCCGAAGCTTCTCGTCACCACACCACAGCATGCGAAATCCAGAGTTCCACAAAGAACACCGTCCACATCTGGTGTTTATAAAGTCTTTCCTCCTACTAGATCACAACTTGAGGTAAGTGTGTGTGTGCATGATCTTTAAATTTAAAATAGTTAATTTGCAGGTGGCTCAGTGGTTGACATCATGACCGCGCACCTTCAGGGTCGAGGGTTCGATTCCTGCCTCGTGGTCTGTGTATGATTGAAGTTTGCATGTTCTCCCCGTACTCTGGTTTCCTCCCACAGTCAAAACATACAGAGCGAGTGTGTGTGAGCGAGCGAGTGAGTGCATGCGTGCGAGCGAGCGAGTGAGTGCGAGCGAGTGCGAGCGAGCGAGTGAGTGCGAGCGAGTGCGAGTGAGTGCGAGTGAGTGCGAGCGCGAGCGAGTGCGAGCGAGCGAGTGAGTGCGAGTGAGTGCGAGCGAGTGCGAGTGAGTGCGAGCGAGTGCGAGTGAGTGCGAGCGAGCGAGTGAGTGCGAGCGAGTGCGAGCGAGCGAGCGAGTGCGTGCGTGCGAGTGCGTGCGTGCGTGCGTGCGAGCGAGTGCGTGCGTGCGAGCGAGCGCGTGTGTGCGAGCGAGTATGTGAGCAAGCGAGTGTGTGTGAACGAGTGTGTGTGTGTGCAAGTGAGTGAGTGATTTGAGTGAATGTGTGAGTGAGTGAGTGGGTGTGAGAGAGAATATCTGTGTGTGTCTGTCTGTGTGTGTATGTGTGTGTGTGAGTGTGTGTGTTTGTGTGCCCTTTGATGACCTTCAGTGTATCTATAAGACACACGTTTCTCTTTATGCGTTACAGACAGCAGACTACGAGTCACATCTGTCCAGCTGTCACTACTGCGGTCCAGCTGTTTCTTCTGCATCACCAGAAGGGTTCGTATCCGCTGACACGACTGTTATTCTGAACTGCGTTTCTGATACACACTCTTTGTAAGATGTGAGTAATAAGTTTGTTCAGCTCAGTGTGACTGCAGAAGCTTCATGTGAGTCTCAGCTGAACTTTGGAATGTTTTTTTTTTCTTCATGACGACGAGGGTTGTGGAATTTGACCCTGATTACTTACGTTGTACTCGTGTTCCAGGTGACAAACCTCACGGTCAGTGTGCAGAGCAGGAAAACTTACAGCACATTACAAGACGTAGCTACTGTCATGTACTTATATACTCCTGAAAATGAAGAAATTAGTCAACCTCAYGGGTTTMAACGAATCAGTCCAGGAGCTCGATGATAGAAAATGTCTGTCCTGTAAAGCTGTCCCGACGGTAATTAATTCTAATTCTCAACAAATCAGAGTTCACAGTCCAATACAGCGGAAAACAGCTCAGAGACAATACGGTGTCCAAGATTCCCCAAACGATTTAAAGGCGCAGAGACAAAACACTGTTAGAATTGACGAGTAAGATTCATTTCCTTGAATATACTGTACCCTGCTTTGCGCTTACAGTTTTTGGCCACATGATGGCAGTGTGGGGAAAGGGGATAGAGATTAAGTTAAGTGGATTAGTATGCTTTACATTGTGTATTTGTGTCAAAGGCGTATAGACCCACTTTGTTGGACTTAAGAACAAATCGGACTTATGAACATGCTCCCGGAATGGAACGCGTTCGTAAGTAGGGGACGACCTGTAAAATAAGTTGCACTGCATAGATTACTTTCATTTCGTTATACTCGTATAGTGACAGTTAAGAATCGGGATTCTATTAGATGGAGTAATGGGGCCACTGTTTTGTATAACATGTGTTTGTTTTTGTGTAAAGTGTGAGCTTTAAACCAGAAGATGATCCGTCAGCGCCGGTGGAGATTGAGATCGTAAGTGCTGCTACATTCAGAAACATTGCGACTGTACATTTTAATCTGTTTTCATGGTGTCTTGATTTTACAATTTCAACTTCAAAGGAATTAACGAGCAGCCTGACGGGTTCACAGGGCTGCGGGACAGGTCAGAAGCCATCTAAATAAAGAAATATTTTTTAGTTTCCCTTTCTGAAAGGGTGTGTGGAACGGTCATAGTGAAGTTGTTAATAAACACAAATGTATGATTTTCAGGGTTGAAGGTCACCGCAGGCTTTTTGATTTTCAGATCCGAGGCTGTGCGCTTTAGATGAGGACGAATACAGCAGCTTATCAGAGTATGTGTATTTTATTTCACGCTTACATTTTTACACGTATATGGAATAAAACACACTGTGTTGTCCTGTTATAAGAAAATACTTAAACACATGGTGCGGTGTAATGAAAGGAGTTACTTTTACCACTCTCAACTTCTTTTATTCTGCTCTGAAGTTCTTATTCTGAAGTCTTTTATTCTTCSTACACCACAATAGTTTTTCAAACCAGTTCCCAGATAACAATTACATTTAATATTGTGGAAAACCAGGTCAGTTTCTTAGTTTTCACTTACAGCAGCAATTATAGCAGCTAGAAACAATCATCAATTTCTCTTAAAAAAATAAATAAACAGGTTTGGCTTGTTATGTTACCTGAAACCCGTAAAGTGAAAATTCTTCTGTACTGAAGACTCTGATAGTGGAGACTCCTTCCAGAAATCTTAAACAAACACCTACCTACATCCTTGTAAGTGAGCTGTTACTATGGAAACAATAAAATGTCAGAGAATGAGTGCATTAAGTAAATAAGTAAGGCCTTTATTAGTCACATATACATTACAGTACAGTGAAACTCCTTCAGTTTAAAATTTAAATAAAAAAAAAAAAGAATAATAATTTGCATATCCCATCATAACTGAGGTCAGAGCTCAGTTAGGATCAGCCATGATACAGAACCCCTGGAGCAGATGGCGTTAAGTGCCTCGCTCAAGGGCCCAACAGTGGCAACCTGGTGGAGCCGGGGATCAAAACCGCCGACCTTCCAACCTTCCATAACTCACTGCCTTAGACCTCTGAGCCACCACTGCCCCAATTTATACAAAATTGGAAATAAGGGTCAAATTATTGGGTGAAGAAAACAACTAAGGAGATTTGAAAAGACTGGAACTGCGTTAAGGAACTTTCAAAAGGTTGAACCGGTAACTTTGTGGAGGAAATGTGATGCGTAAAAAAAATCATGAATGGAGATCACTTAAACGCTTGGTGAAGTTGCATGGTTAAAAATCAACAGTAAAAACCAGAGCTATGTTTAATACTGAGGGTAAGCGCATTTCCATACACACACACACACACACACAATGTGATGAGAGCTCACAGGATTGAGACTAAACAGCTGAGAGGCCATAAGAAAAGCATTTCTCAGTGACTCATTTTAAAAAGGCTTCAGTTTGTTAGGGAGCATAAAGACTGGACTTTGGAGTGATGGAAAAAGGTCATGTGACCTGATGAGTCCAGATTGAACCTATTCCAGAGTGATTGGCGTGTCGGGGTAAGAAGGGAAGCGCATGAAGCGATGCTCCCATCATGCATAGTGTCCACTGTACACGCCGCTGGAGACAGTGTTATGATCTGGGGTTGCCAGTTTGATAGCTACATCCACCTTGTAGCTGCTTCTACTGGCTATTTTTTCATGTTTAACCCCAGGCTTCTGTATTGTAGGAGCAGTTACACGATCCTGAGCAAGGAGGTGCTGCTGCTCCTGATGTTCCGCTGTTTGGAGTGCTCCAGCGAGTGCCGCATTCGAGGAATAGCTAAAGAAGGGAGTCTGTCTCTCGGACAAGAGTGTCTGTCCTGCTCGAATTACAGACTGTGGACGTCTAGACAAGCGGAGAAGCCGAAGGAGAAGGTGTGCATCTCGGATCGCGGAAATAATCAATGATGCCTGCTTGATTTTTAAAGTACAGTAGATTGATTAACTATATTCCAGTTACTGTATATACGTTAATTCGAGGCACAAACAAGCTTTAGGTTAGACAGATTAAATAAAACCAAAAACCAAATTTGTTTCTTTCATTTGAACCTTTCTGTATATTTCCCGTCTGCCTGACTCTTAAATTTTTTATTATTTTTAGGTTATTGATGCGGCTTTTATCACACCGTACGAAGACGTCTTCACTCAGACATCTGGTAACCCTTCGTGTAAAAGTGATGCCGTGCAAGAAAAATCAGACACTGATATCATTGCAAGCGTTATAGTGAAAGAGGAATGGGAAGACTGTGACGAGGAGGTGAAAGAGGAGCAAGAGAGCCTCCTTATTGAGACATACGACGGTTACGCTTCAGGACAAGACGGAGTCGTGACTGTTAAAGACGAGACGGATGAGTTAATGCCATACGAGGATCTCGATTTTCAGACTGTAACCCTGTTGATCGACGAGACCGGGCGAGTGAGGCGAGCCGAGCTACCGAGAGACGGAGACGACAACGAAGAGGATCTGGAAGAGAATTCCGAATCTGACGAGGACTCGAGCTCGTTCGATTCATTGGAAGATTTAAAAGAGCAATCTTTTGATTTGAAACCGTTTCAAAACACCATCAAACCCGTCGTTTGGTGTACAGTCTGTACAGCCGTGGCCAAGATGATCTGTACGATTCGGCAGCACAAAAAGATCTACGGTTGTGCAGAGTGCGGCGGCGCCGCCTGGGAAGAAAACGGCACTTTTAAAAACTTCTCAGTTCATCTGAGTGACATAAGGAGTTTCCATCAGCATGCCATAAAGGAGCACAATGCAAAAGAAATCCCTCCGAAAGAACTCTTGATCGAGCCTGGAGAGAAACTTTCCACATGCAGCATCGGCCTCAAAAATTACTTTCAGAAGCATCACCGCGGCGCCGCCAACGCTCTCGGAGAAGAGGACCAGTCGATAGATGATTCCTCCGGGGCGGCGAAGCGGCCTGGAAAAAGAGCGAGGAAAAGGTGCACTTTAMATGCTGAGGATGTGAAGAAAGACGGAGAGTCGGAGAGTCGCTCTGAGAGCGAGGCGTCCAATTCTGAAGAAGAGTGGACGAAAAGAGGAAGGAGGAAGAAAGCCAGGAGGAAAAGGAGACATTACTACATAAATCATCACGATGATTTATGTAGTAAGCAATCAATTTAATTAAAGCATGGGACAATGGAAAATACATAAGGGGCAATTAAATTTTATTTAAATGTTATAGCGCAAAAGACAATTAGGGAAATGAATATGAAATGTATGAGAATATATGTATACAGTGGAACCTCGGATTGCGAGTAACGTGGTTTACGAGTGTGGTTTACGGAAACCGAGCAAGTATTAGTTTACGAGCGCCGAGTATCACGTATCACACATGCAACTCTTATTTTGACACCGAGCGGCACTCTCTCACCTTCCCTCCCTAAACCCCTCCCACCCCCACGGCTTCGCAAACACACAGAACCTCTACTCGTCTCTTATGCGTGTGCACGCATAATTTGACATCCACACACACATACACACACAGGCGCTCTCTTTTCACCCCCTCCCCGGCTTCACAAACACACAGAAATTCTGCTCTGTCACGATTCTTTTCAAAGGTAAGTTGTTGGTTCATTTGGTTTTCATGCCAGGTCAGAGAGATTTTTTTCCCCTGTTAAAACGGTGTTTCCGTTGTGTGTGTGTGTGTGTTTGTTGTGAAACTTAAAAAGCGAGGTGGGGAGAGGGAGGAGGAGTGTTACTGTGTAAAACGAGGCGAGGGAAGGGGCTAATTCCACACACACACGGCGCCTGCGCGCACCAATGGAAACACTTATCTGTCAGGATTTATTTGTACATTTTTTTTTAAAGGTAAAGTGCAGATTAATTTGGTTTATTTTCATTTTATAGATTGTATTAATTATTTTTATGTATTTTTTTGGGAGGCTGTGGAACGAATAATTTGAGTTTTCATTATTTCTTATGGGAAATGATGATTTGGTTTACGAGTGTTTTGGAACACAAATTATGCGCGGAATGAATTATTCTCGTAATCCAAGGTTTTATTGTATATGTATTTTATCTTCTCAGTCAGCGTAAAATCTATCATGGTGAATGTTATCTGATAGTAAAGTAATCTCATTACTTTACCAAGACAGCACTGTCTTTATCAAGAATACCATTTTTTGTTCCATTATGGCGATATGCCGAAGCCATTAACACCTGTGTCACTCATGTCTCTCTCTTGTTGCCTCAGATTCCTGTATTAAAAAGAATAAATAAATCAATACTGTGTGTGTGTGTGTATATATACACACACCAAGATGAATTGTTTTTTTWAAAAAATATAATTGCAATAAAACTGTTCTACATAACAATTGGGATTGTAATATAACTTTGGGAATTATTTTTTGATATGATCTAGTTTTATTCGTAGATAATTGATTTCACACAATTAAGTGTGAATTAATCAAAATGGAGCACAAGATTGTTCCCAGATTTGCCCCATTGACATACAGTATTATGGTGACGTTACGCCTCACTGGAACAGGAAGTGCTCACAGTTGCGTCCCTACTATAGTAACGTCCATAGGAACTTTTGAAACTCAACCTAACTGTGGATCCCGTTGTCATAGAGACATGTGGGTTGGCTCATTTTACTCAGGCAACCAATCAGAGTCTCAGGATTATTGTGAAGCTGTGGTGTTGTGATGCTGAGGGGTTGTGAGCAGAAACGTTGAGAAGAAAGAATGTGTGGAATTGCCAGATAAAGCAGACAAAGAGTTCAAGACACAGAAGATGTCAAGACAAGATCAGTTAATGATCTGGTAATCCAGTGAAGATATAATTGCCTCACAGTACGACATAACGTCTACTGCTGCCTATCAGTGAGGGAGGCCTGTGACATGCTTGCGATGGAACTACTTGTTTAAACACCAGCCAGACACCATCCATCCATCTATCTAGGTAGGTACCTCTGTAGTCCAACTAGGCCAATAGAGGCCAATGGTGATTACCATTGTATTTATTCAAATTTTATGACCATGGTAAAAAATAAAATCCCGTCAACATGCACACACACATTCATACACTACGGCCAATCTAGGAATGCCAATTAGTCTGATTTGCATGTCTGGACTTTGACCAGAGAACCCAGAGAAAATATATACACTATATAGATTATAACAGGTGTTTTCAATTATTTCAGCATTTTTCAGACGCTGTTATACAGAATGAGTTACTTTTTTTTAAATACAAACTTAAATTATTTTGATTGTGAAAAGCTGCTTTGTGACAATGTCAATTGTAAATAAAATTTAATTAAATTTAGGGTTAGGGCTTTGCTTATGGGTTGTGGGTTTGAACCTGGAATTCTCTAGTCTGTTGTTTTATCAGTGTGGATGACCTAATAATATTTTTTACACAGCATTCTGGCAAATCATTTTTGTAACATTTCTTTGCTGCTCCTCCAGTGCGAAGGGAGGCGCTGTTTCCGAAAGATAAGACAAGTTCTTCTCCCTTACGAACAGCAAATTCATAAATTACGATAAGACTTCAACACAATTAAGAGAGATAAATATGATCAACTTATAATATAAAATATATATATAGCTCGCTACTGATAATATACTTGAATGAACTGGTTAAACGAACATTTCTCCGTATGACCCTCGCGTTATTAATACACGATGGTTGCTAAGGTGATCTGAAGGCTTTCTTGATTCGGCCAATCCTCGGGCAGTGTTGCGGAATCCCAGCCAATCCGATTTGCGTCGTGGTGTGAGCAGGCGGGTTTTTCTGCGTTACTGAGGTGGAGATGGCCACGCCCCCTGTCATGACGGACAAAATGGACGTGCTGGGAGTTTGTCTCTGCGCGCGCGTGGAAGTTCGGCAGCGCCGTTTGTCGGTGTAAAAAATTCCGTACGTTAAAAAGCGTCAATATTTGTAATTACAACGGTTTAAGCGCTAAAATATAAGGCTGGGACGCATGCAGATGCCGTTTTCCTGCGGTTTGGCCACTTGGACGAGCAGCTTGCCGATGGTAATCCTTATTAGAATCCGGTGAAATGATCAATATTAGCATGTTAGCATCACCGCGTTCACGTGCAGGACACAATCATGTCGCAGTGGTTAATAATAGTCAATAATAAAACATTTTGCACAAAAGACGTAACGAATTGGTTAGCTCGTTAGCCCGTAGCTTGTTAGCTGGGGTAAACATTAGCCAAGTATCGCGTTTAGAAGGTTATACTACGTTTTATTTGTTTATTGCTAGATTGAATCGTTCATTACTGTGCTGATGTGTGTTTATTACATCAAAGTATAACCTTCAACACTGTAGTTTAGTATATTGTCAGATTTTAGCGTGAAAGATTACAGTAATGTCAAACCACGCCTCTTTTTAATCCAGGAATAAGACGTATATCACGCCCATTTAGTCATGTAAATCATACAGGCTATCCCCCTTTAACTTTGTATAAATATTTAAAAAGTTAAAGCTGCAAATAATCTGCTGATCTTAAATGTAATCAGTGATTTAATATTTCAGGTTGAAGCCCACGTACATGTCTGTCTGTCTTTCTGTACGGCAGAACTCTGTCTGTTATCATTGAAAGAGCGAGTTCTGACCCAATGTACAGACAAAACCTTTCTTTTATTTATGTAAATGTATTCCTACATGCAGTAGAGATGGAGAAGCAGCAGATGGACGATCCGTCCTCCAAAGAGAAAGCTAAAACCTGGGGCTTCCGCAGGAGCACCATAGCCAGACGGGAATTTATTGAAGAAATCGGAAACCTGGACCTCGTCACGTTGGCGCCACGACGGGGCGCACGCCAGGGCCCGAGGGGCAGAGGGAGAGGACGAGGGCGGGGCAAGCAGGCGAGCGAGACCACTTCTAATCCGACAAAAAGAGCTCGAGGAGGTAGAAAAGCTGTCAAGGCAAGCCACGAACCTGAGCCTGATTCGGAGGTTTTACAGACCGCGTCTCATCCTCCGAAGACCACGTCAGACACAGAGGCGTCTGACAGCGACGAGCTCACTCTCAGAGAGCTTCAAGAGCGAGCCAGGAAGCGTCAAAAATCTGAATCAGAGGGCTCTAAAGGAAGTCCAGGGACTGTGGATTTAACTAGTGAGACTATTAATGATGATGATGATGATCTTCTACAGTCAGAAGAAAGTGTGTCTTCACTCTTCGATCGATTGGCCACCAGTTCTCTGGAAAACTGGAAATCGGATCGAGGCAACCAGCTCGAGGAAGACGAGGAACGGGATGAAGAGCAGAACGATGCCGACGAGTCTTCAGATGCTGATGGAGAGTACAGCGACCCTAACGCTGTCTACTGTATTTGCCGACAGAAGCACAATAATAGGCGAGTACCACATCGTTGCAGCATGTTTTATATACATCTTAACATTTCCGAATCGAGTGTCTCTTTGAGACTAAAGAGAGTTTTGAGAAAAAAGGCAGATGGAAGTCTTTTAACATGAGCGATTTTTGATACTGTAACGCCATAAGAATGTGTTTCTGTTGTGCCACTTGTAAGGTTCTGCACATAGATCCTGGTACAGAATGGTTTATATCTGAGGCTGGTCGGTCTGTCGCTGGTCATGACTAATCAAACTTGGAAACCAGACGATTCTGGTCACTGGGGCAATCGACTGCTTTATCTTTATTGTAATCGGTTTTGGGGTCAATGTGGTGATACGTCAATCACCACACAAATGAATCGCAATTCACGACTGAAAAAAAAAATCTTTCATCTCTAATGGTTACATAGTCTGACCTCACTCTACTCAGAATAATCCATCAGATCTCTCATGTCCGTATCAATATCTCACTAAACAGAATTGCCTTCTTTAGTCACTGACTCTGTGCTACATTATTAGCTTTATTGATTAAAATTGCAAACACAAAAACATGACCTGTGTGGGGACGTTATATAATCCATGATACGTATACCTACCGCTGGACAGCTTGKGAGGTCAGAACACATTTGTGTTTTTTTTTTAGCTGAAAGGTACCGCCGACATCATTTGGTTAGTAAATGGAGAGAGATTTGAATTCCCCCCCCCCAAATGTGAGGTTGTGCTCTTAGAACTGGCGTTCTTAAAACTAGTTTCTCTTTCAATAATGGACGGTCCAGGAGAATAAACATTATAGCCCTGACAGGAGATGCTTCCGTATGTAATCTTTAAAAAAAAAAAAAAAAATTGACAGTTTTTTCGTACTTCGTGCCATAGAGGTGTAGTTGCCTCACCCGGGATCACGTTAATTAAGAGAACACCATCAATCTCATGAACACAGGATTTTTATGCTAATTGTGATTGTTCATGCTTTTGTACTGAGCCCAGAAACTAACGCTCCCTGCTGTACTTGAGTATTTTGAGTCTTCCATACAACAGGAGCTGGGATGCACTTGGTTTAGAGAAATGTGAGTGGGCCCAAGCACCATGTGCCTTCCATCCGGTTGCACCAAAACGACAATGGACAGCGAGTGATTTTTAAAGGAGACCAATACCGTTATGAAATAATCTTAGAAAAAAAGGAAATTTATGTTTAGACCTTCAAAAAGCCCCAGATGCAGAAAAAAAGCATCACACTATGATGTCACTCACTCTGACGATATCCTAGTGCTTGGGCGTTAGTCAATATTCCCGCTATGCCTTACATTATATATCGATGTTTCAGAAAAATGGTCAAGTGTAACGCTCTCGCAGGTCACAGGTTGAGACTGGACATTTATGAGGAGACAGACGGCATTGAGGCCACTGCATCTAAACAGCGATTCAATTCCGGGTTCAGGTACAAACGGTTTTCATACCTGAACTGAGCCGTCTCTGAGTACTGTGGTTCTACAAAAATTTGTAGATATGAACAAATCACGTGAATTTCGGTTGTTAAAACAGCTGGGAAAAATGGCGTCCGAAATTTACCTTGCGATATAATTATTAATTCTGTTTAGATATTGTTCGAATTTCAAACAAACTTACCACACATGACGGTGTGCTGCCTGCCAGTGTATGAAGAGATGAGAGCACCTGCCACCTGTAGGATAATGGAAGAACTGCAATCTCAAATGCAAACATACAGGTATAACTTAAAAAATAATTGCAAGAACTAATGAGCGGGCCCAAGCACCCTGCGCCATCACCACCCGGGCGCACCACACAATCGGTTTGTCTTTTGAACATGTTAAGACCTACAAAAAGCCATCACAACCGCACAATTTACACACATCACACACTATGACATGATAGGGCTGATTGGAGCACCTGCCACCTGTAGGATCATAGAAGAACTGCAACCTCAAATGTAAACATACAGGTATAAATTTAAATGGGAGTTTCACACAGGCGTGTCACAGGAGGTCCTCAGTGAATATAACAGTAGGCAGCGCTATCGTCACCTTTTGTCATATTGTGGCCGTGTCACAGACTGTAAAATTAGGCAGCGCCATCATGGACTGTAACCGGCAAAAACGGGTATGTCGTAATGAGCCTACGGCTTCTGAAACCCTGGATCAGACTGGGACACGTCCACAGCGACGGCGCGCACGCCAGACAGAGGTGAGGGCTGGCGAAATATTGAGTTGATCTAAGAGTTGACCGCACGCCATTCACAGGTAACAGTAGCACACAGGCGTCAGGATCTGAACACAGAAAAGCCTCTGTTTTATTTTTATTATTAAATTGCCCAACCAAAAAAAAACAAACGCGGTACATTACTAAGTTTATTTTCTCCATCTCTATGAAATAAATCAATACAATAAAAAATAAATTGTATAATTTTTATAATTACCATATTAGATTGATACTTAAATATTAAAAAATAATAAAATTAATTGCTCTTAAATTCAATTAAATCTTCTGTTAATTTCTTCATGTTGTATTGATTTAGTCCAAGAGTAAGCAACTTATTTAGATGAGTCTTAGAGCGTGCTCACTGAGCTAGATGAATGTTTTTGACATTTAATTATTATTTGTTGGTGCATGTCAGAGCAGCGACTATGAAATAAATAAATTCTTAAACTCATTGATAAATGAATACCCACATCATAAATAACTTTCTTTTAAATATGTTATAAAATGACAAACTTCATTAATGAGGTATACTTTTAATTATTTACTAAGAGGTTTACAACCACCTAATGATTTGGTAATCAAATGAAGATGTATTATTACATCATAGTATGAAATAAAATTTGATGCTTCTTCAGAGTCACTTTCTACCTCGTGCATTTTGTCATAGTACACAAGTGACACGCATAGAGTATGATAAAAATATAGACTACTGAAATTAAAAGGCAATTTTACCTTATTGTCATCTGTGAGTTTATTTCTCCTGAAAGATGCACACTGTCCAATAGCCTGTTAATTTACCACCTTGTGCATGTGTTATAAGTGTGTGTGTGTGTGCGTGCGCACCGGTTTGCTGTAGACCGTGATCATATCGTTCACGTGGATTCTCAGTCTGTTTTTTTCGATCGCTGCTGCTGACTCCTGGAAATAGGAGACGCACTTGGCATTTTCCTTCAGGTTGTGTAAGATTGGCGGAATCGTTCTGCCACCGATTTCAAATTTCTGAAATGTTTCCACAGTAACAAGCGGTGTACAGAATGATCGTTGTATTCCATATTCCAGGCAATTGAACTTGTTTGGGTGATGCAAGCCTGGGGAAAGTGGACAGAGTTTTAGTCAAGTGGATTGGCATGCTTTACATTGTATATTCCTGTCGAAGGAGTATAAGACTCACTTCGTCAGACATAAGAACAAATCCGACTTACGAACGTGCTCTCAGAACGGAACTTGTTTGTAAGGCTGGCAAAAACTGGACAAATCTACAGATTTCAGAGAAGCTCAGTTTTGCGTCCCACCAATCAGGTTGCAAGTTGACAGTCAAGACAAAAAAAAAAAAACCCCGCAGAACGAAGTGCTTATGAACAATATGAGAATATAAATAGATTTATTATTATTAGTTGTTTTGAGGATGGATCCGAATCCAATACCAATCGTTATTCACGGTGGAAATATATTTTGACCCTCATGTCACACTTTTAAATTGCAATATTCCCGCAACAGGTTCATGATCTGTTGTGACCGATGTCACGAGTGGTTCCACGGTGACTGTGTGGGCATCAGCCAGGCTCGTGGTCGTCTCCTGGAGAAGAATGGAGAGGATTACATCTGCCCTTCCTGCTCTCCGTGCCAAAGTCCCGTCAGCGTCATGCAACAGCAGCCTGCGCTCTCTAAACCGGCCCTGAGCTCTTCTTCTGAGAGTTTGTTCACGTCGTCGGCCGGGGAAGAAAGACCCAGCGAGGACGAGGGCATCAAAGGGAAGATCAGGAAGTCGAGCGGTTGCAGCATTAAGAGGAGAATCAAGATCTTCCAGCGGGTAACGTGGCTTAGTTTTGCTGAAATGATTAAACGAGGACAGATGAAAGCGACAGACCTTCCTCTCATCTCTCTCTTCCCTTTTTTTTTTTTTTTTGAAAATTAGTTTAAAAATGAACTTTTTCAGCAATCTAACAACTCTATATTTCTTTTTCGTTAAATAATATACTTATTAATTCCAGTTTATTAATGAGTATTAATGGATTAGCATAAGATATAGTTTTTTTCACTTTGATCTTTGGTTCTGTGATCTGAGCTCTGAGTGTTATCCCAGGTGGAGATCGTCGAAGAAACACCAGAGCCCATACACCAAGCCGTAGTGCTGGAGCAGGACATGTCCGAGGGCGCGGTGCAAGAGCAGAAGGACACGGTGGAGAAGGTTAAGGAGAAGCCTGCCGTGCCCAAGTGTATCGGTCCAGGCTGTAATAATGACGCTTTGCCCGAATCGGTGTACTGCGGCCATCAGTGCATCATCCGGCACGCCGCCGTGGCCATGCACGGCCTCTCAGAGCCCAAAGAGCAGCTTGAGATCAAAAGCAAGCCTGCGCCCAAACCCACRCTGAAGGTAATTCAGCCCCCTGACACTGCTCTCTCTCCACATGCAGTGTGTGTCGGTATCTTTTTAAAATATAGTTACAATTGTACCCAAGTGTGCTGGCATTCTGATTGATTGTCAGGTGTTTTAGTTTTCTATAACACTTTGTACCCGTGTTTTAACAAAAGAATGATTGCTTTTTTATTTTTTTTGAGCCTCCAACTTCAGGAAAATTACACTTGGATGAACTTTTTAATGAATGAAATTGGCGAGTAATTATCTCCTACCACACAAGAGGGTTGCAATGGGTCAATAGTTTAGAGAGGATTATAGAGGAACTGCAACATTTTACCACTTCAAATGCAAGCATATTTACATTAAGAATTATATATATATATAAAAAAAAAGAAGTTAAATCGGTTTTGGAATCAGTGTGGCTATGTATGGCCAGATTAAAAAGAATCACTGATTTAAAATTTGATTTTTTTTACACGGGTTTAGTTGTGTTTAGGTTAAAATATCATATATCATAGCATATGCATGTAACATTGTCCTATCTCGCAGAATAAATCCCAGTCATTATTCAGTCATGCGTTTTTAAAAACCTTTCCAGAAACAAACCGCATAAATGACTAGCTGTTTGCATACGGTTTTCAGATACACAATCTTGGAAAACTCTTTAAGAAGAAATCGGCGAAGAAGCCAGCCGAGGACGCGGATGGCGGATGTAAGGAGATGGGTTCGACTCCCGCTGCTTCTCCCACCCCTGACCCAGTTCACAAACCAATGGGGGAGCAGCAGCCCGCACCTGCCTCAATCGCTTCATCACAGTTTTACCGAGCCAGTATGTATCACACAGGGGTTTACAGCACACACACACACACACACACACACACACACACACACACAGGTTCTTCTTACTCACACGCAAACACACACATCAGTCTGGTGTGTCTGAGCACGTAAACAATGATTGATCAAAAAACTAAACACATTAATACAACTACGCTGCAGTTATTCCTAAAAGGTAAGTAAGCCATTTATAGGTATATATATAACTTGTCTTTTTCATGTGAGTATTAAATACTTAATATAAAAATAAAGATCAAAAACAACACATGGAAAGAACTGCTGTAATGGAGACATTTTCTTTGCTGAAGGACATCTTCCTCCTTTAGTGCATAAAAAACTTATCAATAGATTTTATAATGAGCTGCTGGTGTCAAACACTCGGATATAAAAGGAACCAAACTTTCCCTATTGCCTAAATACACACCTTCTGATATCTGTTGTTTTATATAACATCATCATAACAAGCTCTCCAAAACTGCACTAGGCCCAACTCACTTTCTGATCGCATTTAAATATTTCAAACCTATCACCCAGCCACAGGATCGAAACGATCCAGGAAACACCGAGCAGACCATATTTTACCCCTATCCCCTATATAAAGGACATTTTAAGCAAATTTATGGTTTTTGATAAATCCTAAGCAAAGCATCAGATCAAGAAAGTAACCGATGCTCAGGTCTGCCGACCTTCACACAGTTTGTGTAGGAATCCACATTTTAATGATCAGACTACATTTTTACACAATGACCGATTAGTAATGGGATTCTCTGATGATTGACGTGATTAGGTGTTGATGCTGACGGGTAGGGGTAGCTCAGTGGTTAAGACAGGTTCCCATTTTAAACCCCAGCACCACCTAGTTACTCTTGAACAAGACCCTTAACTCTCAACTGCTCGGATGTATAATTTGGTAAAAGTGCAATTCGCTCTCCTTAAGGGCGTCTGCCATATTTTGTAAAATGTATCCTCATTTTTTAACTGACCCTTTGGGAGCCACATCTCCTCCTTCACCCATCTTCCCTTGAATTTCTGATAAGGTAGATAGCAAAAGCTATCATTTTATACTAAGGAACACATTTTTATTTACTTTTGTATATTATATATTTGCTCCAATTAGTCTTTTTGGGACGCTTGATTGCATTTCAAACAACACACACAAAGTATTACGACATCATGCTTGGTGCTTGCAGGGTTCTCTCTAGCAAGCCTAGGATAAACAATTTGAGTGGGCTAATGCACACTTGGTTGATGTATCTCTTTTTTAAATTGCAAGATGCTAGGGAAAGTGCATCACCCATATTCATTTGCTGGCTAAAAAAAACAAAACGCACCAAACTTGCACAAATGTATTCTGTTGAATTTATTTACTTACTTAGGACATGGTGGTAGTGAAACAAGCACGGTCATTGTTACGGTTGGGTATCGTTTGGGGTTTTTTCGATACAGGTGCCAAATCGATACTTTTAAACCGGTACCGGTGCCAAAACGGTGCCTGAACCGATACTCTCAAAAGCCACAAAATGATGGTGGATGACTCAAGAATACATTTTTATTGAACAAAAAATTGAATGCTTAAATTGAACAATATATTAAAAGATTAAGTTCTAGCTGGAAAGACATAATTATAAACAGGATCAACGTTGCATTAGTATTTTACAAATCATTTGACTATTTGTTAGCATGAATGCAAGATTTGCATTTTGCTACTAACATTACATTAGCCCACTGCTAACCTGCGGAAAGGCTGCTGTCATCATAATCGGTGGACTCCTTTTTGCTACGGTTCGTCCACACCAATAGTGCCAGCTGTTGTCCGCAAACTCAAACACGGTGCATGCCTCTGCTTTTAACTTTATTCCGTGTGCCCTCAAATGTTTCATTAGATTTGATGTGTTTCCTCCTTTACACGCAACTGCTGTAAAACATTTGCTGCACGTCGCGGTGTCGAAATCCTTTCTTGTGATTTTCAGCCACACTTTCGACTGTTTAGGCATTTTAAGATGGCGGTAGACCACCTGCCGCTGTCAGAGCGAGTGTAACGTTAGTTGCTGCATTTACACGAATTGGCACAGGTTTTCAGTACCCAACCCTAGTCATTATTACACCCCGGGCTAGGTCAGGCCGTAACAGGAAAGAGAAAAGGTGAAAAAAAGTAATAAATCATAATCTGTTTGCTTAGTGTTTATTTATAAAGATGATGAAATAGCAAATTCCCACAAGGCCAAAATAACCAACAAACATCCCTCTAGCAAATGCTGAAGGGAACTATTTAAAGCTGTACCTAAAGAAAAGAAAGAGAAATACAACACACTACCCTTACTCTCTGACTAACCACAAAACCAAGGGAAGACAAAGTATAAACAAAAAGGTTTAAACCTCCTACTATATACAGAATTATATGCAAATATATAAAAAATGTATTTACAAAACAAAACGCCCAAATCCAAAGAAGAGCAAATACGAAATGCACAACTGGTCATACACTTTCCATGTACAATGCCATCAAATGTCTTTAAAATGCCAATCAACATCAAAAGGTGAGAATGAGAGCGTAGCACAGATACAAAGTATCTCTTACACATCAATCACAATGCCAATGCATGGGCTGCAGAAGTATCGTTTGAAGGGCCTCTGGGTCTCCTGGTTAACCAATCATCAGGTAGGAGGCGGGGGCAACAATGGTAAAGCAACCTGCCGATTGCAGGAAGCAGACGATTGTAGCAACAGATAGCAGGGGGGCTAACCAACCTGCCAACTGTTTGCAGGGGGCGGGACCTGAAACATTAAGGGACGCACCCCCATCCCACCATCAGCAGAGACACAAACAAAGCACAAAATACAAATTTAAACTCCGTATCGTACCAGACATTGTGGGCTTGGGCAGTTCTTGATTGCCTTCATTTCCAAAGTTTTTCTTTAATGCCAGCCTGCAATGTCTGTCCCTTGTCTCTATGATCTTTCTCTTTGCTTTTGTCACACTATACATATTTATTAGAAATCTATTCCAGTCCAATCTTGCAGCATTGCATGCAATTATGCCACAAGTGAACCACTGGGCTGCAGACACTTGCACAAGACACAGGACTTTTTTTTTATGTCAGTGTTAGTCCTGCTCTGAGCAATGCAAGGTAGCTTTTGCTTGTAATCAGTTTTGCTGCGCCTGAAAAAAAAACGCATTTTCCTAAAGCGAAGGTTTGAAACATGAAAAGAATGCAGAGGTCATATGACATCTGGACAACACCTGTGCACCATTGTCCAAGTGTTCTTTATTATTATTTTTTTTTTGTTGCAACAGTTCTGGTCAGATCTGACATGTATGTTGAGTGGTCCTTGAACCAAAGTGACACAAAAGTGCACATTTCCAGATGCTAATGAAAAACAGAAGAACATAAACACACGGAGATATAGAGAACCAAAACCCAATTAAAGAGCCGAATAAAAAAGTGCTACACATTCTAGTTACAAAACAGACAAAGCTAAAGGAGTCCATTACAGGACCCCACTCATTCAAACACTCATGCATGCGTAGGAGCCATTTAGAGTAGGCAATCCACCTACTGCCATTGTTTTGAAAACATTTACCTTTGATAAATTCAGGATTGAACAAAGAACACTGGCGCTGCTCTTTCTGTTGTCACCTTGTACCCACACACTTATAAGATTAACAAGCCATACTGTACACGACCTTTGGTTGTCCTTCTCATGGAAGTAGACAGTGTTTCTTGTTTATTTGCTAAACCTTGTTAGTTGAGAACCTTTGAACAGTAAAGTAAAAACAATGGCAGCATGAAGAACCATGTGGGATGCTCGAAGGATGGATGATCATAGTAAAAATGGAATACTTTTTTACCAGCATATTTATGCTCTACCAGCATTAAACTCATTCAATTGACTTGACTTGACTTGACTTCAAAACTCTCCCTCACGTTCGCACACTCTCCAAAGAGCTGAACCTTCAGTCGTGGATTTTTAAGGTCATAAGAGATCCCGAAGCAAAACCGAGCCTTACGATTTAGTGCAGAAGCACCAGTGAAGATTTTGATATTAGGCTGAGTTACAACCAGTGGTGGGGAAAAACTTTGGTCACGTCTTTGGTGTTGGTCAGTGAAGTCCTTTTTTTAATATACAGGTGATGCAAAGGGTAAAAAAAAAAAAAAGCGTTCATAAACAAAATGTTCGAAATTATAAACAAAGCCTTAAAAAGGTCATAAAAATACAATACATACATAACATACACAAGATGTCATAACATTAAAGATTCCTAATGAAGCTCCAAGAAATACAATATTGCAGCATATAAAAACTAAAAAAAAATGACAGAAAAGGGAAAAAATACAATTAAAAACACAATCTGTAAAACAATGTACTTTTTTCCATTTTAAAGATTTTGTCAATCTCATCAGGTTAGGAGGTTAGTAGTCAAATATAATCTACATGGCCAAAGCTTTGTGAAAACTTGGCTGTCACACATGTGTGAACAAACACATTCTTTCCCGAGCTGATGCCTTGAATTGAAAGTGCATAATTGCATCAAATGTCTTTATACGCAGTAGTATTACAATTTTCCTTCACTGGATCCAAGAGGCCCAGACCCTGTTTCAGCATGACCGTCGTCTGAATGCAAGAACTCCAGTGTCCCGCAGAGTCCCGATCTCAACCTCAACGAACACCTTTGGGATGAACTGGAACTCGAACTGCACCTCAGGCCTCCTCGCCCAACATCAATGCCTGACATCATTAAATACTCTTTTGGCTGCAAGATCCCAACTTCCCATACTCTAAATAATCAGACTGAAAGTCTTGGCCTGAAAGATTTGCAACTAAGTGGGAGTAAATCTGGAATCAACAAGCACATATCAGTGTTATCAGGGGTACACAGATGAAGCCACCATAAAACATGAAACCATGCTGGATTAGAAGATGGGAAACACACTGACAACCAAATCATGAGATTTAGCAAATGTGTTTTATTATATGGCCCAGTTTGGCCATCGACTGCAAAATTGCCAAGAGTGCTTTATTTAATAGACGTAGTTTGAAAAAGTATTGGTTTGGATGCTATTTTAAGGACTGAAAAGGAATGAATATGTTTGATATACAAGCACAAATAATTTCTTCTGAACCTTTATGGAGTGCAGTTTTATATTTAGCTTTGTATGCACTACCAGTCAGAGATTTTCATTCCATCTTATGATTGAATTTTGTTTTTAAAGCAAATGTATTTTATGTTAACACCCTAGGATAAGTTTATTTCTGAAACAAACAAACAAAAAAAGATCTTTAAAACATAGGTTTTGCTTCAAATCAAGTTGTTTCCCCAAACAAGTAGTTATTATCTAGAACTTAGAAATGGTGTGGAGCCTGGTTGAAGCTTCTCATAAGTTGTTTGAGAAGTTGCCAAATGTGTTCAAAGCTTTATTAGGAATACAAATTAAAAGTAAAAAAAAAAAGTTTTGATCAGTTTAACACATTTCTTGGCCCTTGTGTAATTCAATGTTATTTTAACTTGGTTATGCTTTTAAAATATTAGACTATTTTAACTGTAGAACTTCTTGGAGGAGGGGTAGTGTACCTGTATATTAAGGTAATGAAAAAAACAATCTTTAGCCGTTTTTCCCCTGTATTGTATGGATCTAAGGGGCATTGGTGACACAGTGGTAGGTTTCTTGCGTGCCATGCAGAAGGTCCAGAGTCGGCTCCCACCCAATGCCCAAAGCCCAGCCACTGATGCAGTGCCAGTCACAAGTCTAGGTTAATGGGAGGGCTGCATCAGGAAGGGCATCCAGCATAAGACCTGTTTTTATTTCATCGTCCGCTGTGGCAACCTCTTGATGGGAGCAGCCAAAAGACTAACAACATTGTATGGATCTAAGCTGCTCTAAAACATCTTTTAAGCTATTTTCCCAACATCACTGCTGCTTGGTCAGTGAATGTATTGTCCATGTGTATTTTGTCTCAGACATCGACAAAGAAACAACCATGTGGTATGAAGTGATGGTGGCGCTTATGTACCTATTTGCATGGTCCAGTGGCAAAAATCAAAGCAGCACTTAACACCAATAGATCCCATAGATCTGGAAACCTTTTCTCATAAACGCTTAGTAATCATCAGGTTTGTTAATAAAAGTCAGTCTCCTGAATGTACGACCCCACCCATGTGAACTTGCATGCTGAAATGCACATTTTTAATACTACTGACATATACTTCTCAATACATTGTAGTATTGTGGTCTCAAATAATTTGGTTCTAATAGAAAATTATCCACATTTGTAACTGTATTTTGCAGCGTCATTTCCTAGGAAATTCTCTCATGCATTCATCCCCAAAAATTCTAGTCCTGCATTAGTACAAATAGCATTCAGTTATAGTAATTTAGTAAAAACACACAAAGCCCAACAATACAACTGTAACCACAAAAAGCAACTTTATAAACGGCTTCACGAACACCATCCACTGTTTCTCCAGTCTTCTTCCCAYATAAAATCTCATGTTCTGGCTTTGGTGAAAGCTTTGCAGTTCAGAACTTAAACCTTTTCTATTTGTTACTGCATCACCACCACAAACTTGATTACAGATCAGGAAAGCATAGTAGATCTGATATGAAATATCTAGATGTGGAATGACGTGACTTCCTGGCATACCGTGAAACATCGGAATCTTCTCAATATGTACAGGACATATGGCATCTCCACACCTTTGTTGAAGATAAGGAGAAGCTCCTCCTTCTTGTCCTCAAATTCACTCGAGTTTTTAAAACAAAATGATTTCCAAGCTTACACCACACTACAGATCTGTTTGCTGTCCTCCACCCCTGAAACATCATGTTTAAAGATTTATAGTTGGGTATAGTTTGGCATTTTTGGGCTTGCACACTCAAAAACTTCGGAACTTCTGCATGGAGCCTATCCCAGGAGACTTGGGGTATAAGGCAATCCATCACAGGGCGCGCGCGCACACACACACACACACACACTTGCTCATTCACACACTACGGGCAACCTGATCTGCATGTCTTTGGACAGTGGGAGGAAACCCACCAAGGAAAAGGAGAACATGTAAACTCCATGGACTTGAGGTGGGAATCGATCACAGAGTGCTAACCACTAAGCCACCTAGTCACCTGAACACTGACTCACTCATCGTCTATTCGGTTGACAGGGTTGGGGGGCCCGGAGCCTATCCCAGGAGACTTGGGATACAAGCTGAACAGGGGCCCAATTCACACACTCATTCATGGGAATGCCAATTAGCCTAATCTCCAGTGTGTGAGGAAACTGGAGTACCCGCAGGAAACCCACCAAGCACGGGGAGAAGATGCAAACTCCATGAGGCGGGAATTGAACCTGGCCGGGAATCGAACCCGGACCCTGGAGGTGCAAGGCGACAGTGCTAACCACTAAGCCATCGTGCCGCCTGCCTGAGCACTGATTAATTTCAGAAAGAACATGCACAATTTTGTACATTTTTTATTTCGGATTACTGGACATTATTTTAATTTCTTTCCAGCTTGTACGGAAGTTGGCATGGTGGCATTTAAAAAATTTTTTTTCTACACTTTCAGCTTCCTTAAAACAAACACATGCTAGGTGCCTTTATTACTTATTATTATAGTTTAATATTACTACTCATGCCTACTAAAGCTGTCAGTGTGGATCTTTTACACCTTGGTGTTCTACAGACACGTTCACATTGACACATTTGAAAATCCTTACAGTTACGAAAAGTAAAGACAGACGTACTGATTGTACATTCTACCCGAGCTGGTAAGCATGCGCAATTTACACACTGCTTGCCTGCTTTGATGTGGTATGTGCCAGCAACAATAGCGAAGCTAAGCTAAAACCTGTTGATCATTTGAAAACTGACAATACATCTTAACATTTGGCAGCAGCAAATATTTTATGACCAAATTCTTCGTTTGTCAGTTTATCAGGTGCCTTCCTTGTCTCTCCATTCACCTTGCACAAAAACACGTGTTAAATGCATTTGCTAATTTAAAAACATCATCAGGCTGAATGGATTAAAAGCGCTGCATAAACATCAGTGACATCAGGTGGTATTGGAGTCCGAATGGCCGCTAAGAAGATCTCACGATGACTCCCAAGGAGAAAGCAGGATATAACCTGAAATTCCGGAAAAAAGCGAGACATGCAGTGAAGAAATGGCAAAGGATTTCTGGCAGTCATCCAGGCAAGACTGGAATCAGCCAAACACTTAAATTTTTCTTTAATTTAACAATTAAATTTATCTTTTGAGACTTTTAAATTTTACATTTTAGGGAAATGCTTATGGTAGTTGTTCCACAGTTCCAACATGTCCTTGTGTGTTTCAACACCCAGCCGTGTCTGAGATGCTGACTTAAATCTGTATCTAATAGGTTGTTACTTTTTACTTCAGTTAGTTATTCCATGTGCTGTTTCATTATTACATTTCAGTCAAGGCTTCTTGCTTCTTACAGTTTCAAATCCAGCTTCAGAAGTAACAATTACAATATGTATGAGGCATTTGTTTATCAGAGTAGGAAGATTAACAAAATGCAGAGGTCCAGGAACAGGACTGGCATCCACTGATTTGGGAAGCTCACTGCTCCCCTCTAGTGGTGATTTATTTTTCTCCACTGTCTGGACATGGGTAAGAGTACACCTTTTTAAATTTTTGTTGATGCATGTTCAACCTACAATGCATACTTTTATTTATTAACATGCAAGTACCATGACACTGATGGTGTAGAAGAAGTCATTTAATTATTTTTTAGATGTATTCTTCCTACTTCTTCCTTTCAACACTTCACAAAACTCCAATGCTTCAGAAAACTCCCATGTACAGCACTACATGGGGAGGAATTCACTTTTTGCATGGTAGAACCTCTTAGGAAGCTATTAACCCTTTATTATCCAAGAAGTTATTAGGAAAGTTTTTTTTTTTTCAGTAGTTCAGCAGTAAATAGAAGTAGACAGTGCTATGTGAACAACATRAACACAGCCAGTCATGTTCTTGAGCTTACAAAACCGATTTTTCTTCTCGGTTACAACTGAATGTTGGCTTTGTAGCCAAATTACAGTTTATTTCCCTTTGATATGCTTTGTGTGAGATATTGCACACCAGTCCTGCATGGACTGTAAATTTGCAGCATAGTCACAGATGATAAAACTTCATCTTAAAAAGAGATAATTTTTGTGACGTTATTTTTCACAATGTAACTAATATAAATTTTGATTTACACTTCCTGATCAAAAAGTCACTGCTACAGAAGTGTCATTATGTTTAAGCAATGATTCATTACAATGACTGCAACTGTGTTGAGAACTGTCCAACATATAGTGCTGAACTGCCAGTGATCGGAGATCACKTAAACGCAAGKTGCATTATAAAATATCAACAGTAGAAGTCGGAGCGTTTCCATACACACAACATGATGAGAAATTACAGGATTGGGACTAAACAGCTGTGTGTCCTATTGAAACTTATCAGAGAAAAAGGCTTCAGTTCATTAAGCGATGCTCCCATCATGCATAATGTCCACTGTACAAGCYTCTGGAGGAAGGGTTGCTTCAGTTGCTCAGGTCGAGACTCAGCAATGTTATGCAATAAAATGAAGTCAGCTGACCACCTGAATGTATTTAATCACCAGGTTATCACATCTATGGAGTTTCTCTTTCCTGATCGCACAGCCCTATTCTATGTATGAAAGAGCGGTTCAAGGAGCATGAGGAATCATTTTCATCCATGAATTTGCCACCACCCTGTGTGCTGTAATCAAAGCTAAAGGCGATCAAACTAAATATTACTTAACTATTAATTCTCTTCTGTGATTTTAGTTGATTATTCTTACTTTATTTTAGCAGTAATTGAATTAGCCATAAATGCTGATCATTAAACCATAAAGTTTGAGAAATTTAAGCACTTCCTCAATGTGTTGCTTCTTTTATGATAATTTGAGTTTAGGCCAGTGATCTTGTGTAAAAAAAATAAATAAAAAGAAAAAGAAGCTTAATTTCACCATAAAGCTAATATTTTACATAGTAATTATCGGTTAAATGATATTAATTAAAATTAGATTTGTATTTGAGATTCTAGGGTGTATGCAGCAGATTTAAACAGGAAATCAACTGGCCAATAGTGACATTATTATTTTTTTATTCATTTTCCAGTAAGAATTTCATTGCTTTTTTTGCAGCTTATTAAAGTGTAGTAACTAGCCTTGTCCAGGTTATCCCCACATCCCAGTTATGTCTTTCTTTACAGTGCCTTTGGTACATGTTGATGTGTGTTCAATCTACATCTACATACTGATCAGATCCGTTCCCAAATTAGGGCTCACTTTATTTTAAGATGGGTCCGTGAGTGAATCATACAGTGTCTAGATTTGTTTCTTTACCCCCAACCATTAATAGGAATTATTATTATATAATTATATATTATTGTATCATCGAAGGATCACCTTAGATGATACAATAATATGATGCGTTACAAAGAAGTCGTAGACTTAATCACATTTGCTAGCCTGTTAAACCAGCAAGTGTAAGAGCAAAAAGCGTAAAAATATTTTTTCTTAGTAATTTGCAAGTTGTAAATAATGACGAAACACAAAACCCACAAAGTGCTGTCAGACATTTTACTTTGTCCTCGGTCCTTCAGGGACTATTGATCTCTATTTCAATACTGCAGTTAAGCCAGCCATTCGTCTGGAAAATACTGTTCATTTAGCTGCACGGAAAACTCAAGGGCACGGCTCTTACATATTTAGCGGTAATAGCACTAACCAACTTGACTTTCTACATCTCCATTTCTTCCCCCATCTCCCTGATCGTTTTCCAGCAAGTTTTCTCCATGGATCCATGTCTCGTAACACATGATCGTGTGGACTTGAACATCTGTGTCAGTTTGCGAGTCATGAAAAGGACAGTTTGATTAATATCTGATTTGAACGAGTAGAGCATCCAGGCTCAGGCTGAGACACGCCTTCAGGAATTCGAAATCTAAATTTGATCTCAAACTACCTCTGGATGGGGTTCAGATCAGATTAGCAAAAATCASATTCAGTGATTTTTTTTTTGTTTTGTTTTTTTGTAACTGTTCAAACTTCATGAAAGCAACCAACTTCCAAACTGATTCAGTCTGGATCGGCAACAAATTGGATTTGGGCTGGCATTTTAAACAGGGTCTTAGTTACTATATAGATATTAGAGCTCTGATTATTGTCTAATCCTAGGTACTTAACCTTATAGTCACAGTAAACAAGCAGACTGCAGCTTTCACAGTCAAGGTGTACAATCAAATATCCAATGCTAATATAAACAGAATTGACTAATTAAATGATGGTAAGGGAAGTAATATTTTAAACAAATCAGTATCAATTGTTCTACACAAACTCCTAAATACAGTTAAGCTGAAATGAAGTATCCGATTAAAAGGGTCATTTAAACAAGCCTGATTAAATTATTGATTAAATACACATCACATTTCATCTTTTATTCCCAGGTTCCATATATTGACAGACTCTTACAAATAGGAAGTAGAAGGCATTGATTTTTTTGTAACACTGTAAGACTTATGTTAGTTTCTTTTGATCATTTTTTCATTTATTTCAGGTTTTAGTTCATGTAAATATATATTTACACCAATGCACAACTTTGAATCAACACATGGACAAAATTGTTGGTACCCTTCGGTCAATGAAAGAAAAACTCACAATGGTCACAGAAATAACTTTCATCTGACAAAAGTAATAATAAATAAGAATTCTACGAATGTTAACCAATGAAAGTCAGACGTTGCTTTTCAACCATGCTTCAACGGAATTATAAAAAAATTGAACTCATGGAACAGGCCTGGACAAAAATGATGGTACCCCTAACTAAATAGTTTGTTGCACAACCTTTTGAGGCAATCACTGCAATCAAACGATTCCTGTAACTGTCAATGAGACTTCTGCACCTCTCTGCAGGTATTTTGGCCTCCTCACTCCTCATGAGCAAGCTGCTCCAGTTGTTTCCGGTTTGAAGGGTGCCTTTTCCAGACAGCATGTTTCAGCTCCTTCCAAAGATGCTCAATAGGATTGAGGTCAGGGCTCATAGAAGGCCACTTTAGAATAGTCCAATGTTTTCCTCTTAGCCATTCTTGGGTGTTTTTAGCTGTGTGTTTTGGGTCATTGTCCTGTTGCAAGACCCATGACCTGCGACTGAGACCCAGCTTTCTGACACTGGAAAGCACATTTCTCTCTAGAATCCCTTGATAGTCTTGAGATTTCATTGTATTCAGATTCAAGACACCCTGTGCCAGATGCAGCAAAGCAGCTCCAGAACATAACAGAGCCTCCTCCATGTTTCACAGTAGGGACAGTGTTCTTTTCTTGATATGCTTCATTTTTCCGTCTGTGAACATAGATGAGACAAAAATGGAACTTTTTCAGCTCTGTCCATAGGACATTCTCCCAGAAGCTTTGTGGCTTGTCAACATGTAGTTTGGCATATTCCAGTCTGGCTTTTTTATGATTTGTTTTCAACAATGGTGTCCTCCTTGGTTGTCTCCCATGTAGTCCACTTTGGCTCAAACAACGACGGATGGTGCGATCTGAAACTGATGTTCCTTGAGCATGAAGTTCACCTTGGATCTCTTTAGAAGTCTTTCTGGGCTCTTTTGTTACCATTCGGATTATCCGTCTCTTTGATTTGTCATGAATTTTCCTCCTGCGGCCACGTCCAGGGAGGTTGGCTACAGTCCCATGGATCTTACATTTCTGAATAATATGTGCAACTGTAGTCACAGGAACATCTAGCTGCTTGGAAATGGTCCTATAGCCTTTACCTTTAACATGATTGTCTATAATTTTCTTTCGAATCTCCTGAGACAACTCTTTCCTTCGCTTCCTCTGGTCCATGTTGAGTGTGGTACATACCATGTCACCAAACAACACAGTGACTACCTGGAGCCCTATATATAGGCCCACTGACTGATTACAAGATTGTAGACACCTGTGATGCTAATTAGTGGACACACCTTGAATTAACATGTCCCTTTGGTCACATTATTTTCAGTATTTTCTAGGGGTACCATCATTTTTGTCCAGGCCWGTTCCATGAGTTTATGTTTTTTAAATAATTCCGTTGAAGCATGGTTGAAAAGCAATGTCTGACTTACATTGGTTAACATTCATAGAATTATTTCTTATTACTTTTGTCAGATTAAAGTATTTATGTGACCATTGTGAGTTTTTCTTTCATTGACCAAAGGGTACCAACAATTTTGTCCACGTGTGTACATCTTCAGATATTGAACTTTTTATACACCACAGTATTGTTAATCCTGCAAACTACTTTTAATCAGGAACACTTTAACCCAATTACAGTCCAAAAAATAAAAAGGCCTAAAGCTAAGAAAGTATGTTTTTATTACATTTGAGTACCGTTCTTGAGCAAGTTCTCTACAGGCTGAGACTTAACAGTTCTCCTGCTTCAGCTGAGTACAATGCACTGGATGAGTGCTTCAGGATACATAGGAGCTCAAATTATTCAGAGCTTTAAATGCCATAATCAATACAGTGAGTGGGAGCACCTCCAGGATTGGGGGTTTAAATCTTGCCTCTGCAGTCTGTGTGTGTGGAGTTGGCATCTCCTCCTTGTGCTTGATGGCTTTCCTTTGTGTACTCAGAGTTTCAAAGATGTGGCATAGGCCAATTGGTGTTTGCAAATTTCCCATAGTGTATGATTGTGTGTGTGTGTGCATGCATGCTCATTTCCGATTTCACTATTATATAAGTATTAGAATTCTAATTTTATTTCAATTTGACTCTGTAATTTTTGCAAGAGTCTCCTATGCAAATCAATTTATGTGGAAATTATGTGGGATGTGTTTGTATTATCTTACTGTACATCTTGTATTGTATAGTTGCAACTATTTCAGTATGGTTCACTATTGGTATGGAAATCTGAACATAAATGCATATACACACGATACTGTTTCAGGGGCAGTGGTAGTGGTAGATTAATTCCTTGGGTTACTGATCAGAAGGTTAGCGGTTCAAGCGCCAATGCAACCAAGGTGCCTTTTAGTAATGCCCTTAATCCTGTCTTGTCCAGGGGCCCTTTATCATGGCTGACCCTGCACTCCCACCTCAGCTTTCTACCTGGGACATGCAAAAAGAAAATTATTTCACTGTATTGTGATGTATATGTGACGAATAAAGACTTCTTCATTAACTTGTCATTGTCCGTAGAATGAGAGTCCAGTGAGTCATTAAATTTACGATTCTATGTTGACCATAAATTACCATATAGAGGAAAGGGTACAAAAAACAATCCCTCAAAATCTGTGGCATCAAAATATCTATTACAGGTTGAACCATAGTCATTTAGCATCATGTTTYCTCTGTTTTAGCATCAACAATATCAGAAAAGGTAGCTGCAGAAAGCAAACCAGCTACGCCAGTCACTACTCCGACCGAGACGCCGAATTTGTCGGCTCCATCAGAAGCTCCTGCAGCTGAGAAAACAGATGAGAAACCGGCTCCATTGGTCCCAACAGCTCCATTGGTCCCAACAGCTCCATCGGCCCCATCGGTCCCCTCGGCCCCATCGGTTCCCTCGGCCCCATCGGTTCCCTCGGCCGCATTGGTTTCATCGGCTCCACTGCTCAAAAAACCTAATCCTCTTCCGAGCCGAGCCAAGAAAACCATGCCAGGTTCCCCTCGTCTGTCTGCATCCAGGCAGCTCCACAGTGAGACTCCACAAGCAAACAAGAGTGTCTTTACTGTCCCAAATAAGCCGTGCCAGTCTCAAGAAGCATCAAACATAACCCAGGCCTCGAACCCAACCCCAGAAGTTCGAGTCCTGCCCGTCACTCCTGCTCCTGTTCCTCCACCCAGACCTCTCCAACCTCATCCTAACATGCAGATGAGACAGAACATCAGACGATCCCTCACCGACACCTTGCTGAAAAGGTCAGAGACCAGTACTAGAAAACCAGGACTAGTTATCCTCGTTTTTTTTTGTTTGTTTGTTTGTTTTTGAGATTATAAGTTTAACAATGTTTTTCATGAGACCTTTTTGTCAATCGTCAGGGTGAACGACAGCGATGATTTGGAGATCTCTGAGAGCAATGTTGAAAAGCTGGCTGTAAACATTGAGAGAGAGATGTTCAACATGTACTATACTACTGACAACAAGTACAAGATTAAATACAGATCTCTCCTCTTGAGCTTGAAAGACCCCAAGAACAAGGTGTGTTTTAATGATTGTGTTGTTTGACTCCAGTCAGATGGAAATGATCAATCATGTTTTTTTTTTGTTTTTTTTTTAACAAATATTCTTTTTCAGATTGCATTTAATCATTATAATTCGAGGTAAAAACATTTGGCTCATATGGTAGAGCTAAGAAACATGGTGTCTTTCCCATACCTAATCAAATATATGTTACTTTGTGTAAACTTCCACTTATGTTCAATCAATCTCAATATGTTTTCTCAGGGTCTTTTCTACCAAGTTGTAAAAGGACACATTACGCCATTTAAACTAACCCGTCTGAGCGACCAGGAGCTTCTGTCTGTTCAGGTACCACCAGTTCTCTTGGTTTTCTTTAGAGCTACAACAACCAGATTGTATCTGGATTAAGACTTTTTTTTCTTGATAGGAAAGTACAGCTGTCCCTGTGACTATGAAAGAAGAAGGGTCTCCTGTTTGTGTAGACATGGAGCAACCTCTGTCTGTTTCTGAGAACAAAGTGGGTAAAACCGATAGTGTGGCCACGTCCTCATTGGTGAGTCGTCTGAATTTGTTTCTGGGTTTTATAGGTTAATTAAACTGTTAAAATGATTTGAAGTAGTGGACAAATCAGTACATTTAATAGACGTTTTAGTGTGATGCCCCAATCTTTTACTTTGGTTTCAGCAAACCTATTTGCAGTATAATAGTAAAATAAAATAGGAATCATGTAGCATTGTGTGTGCGTCATATCATCATTCTTCATTATTTGTTTTCTAGGAAGGAAAAATGTCCCTTGCTCAGGTCAGACAGGCCCAATCAAAGAAACCAAGCCCTGCGGTCTCAGACATCATCAGCAGCATGCTGAAAGACACCACAGCCGAACACAAAGCACACCTGTTCGACCTTAAGTGCAGGATATGCACTGGTATGTTTTCACACCACCACCACTGATGTTTAAACGTGCTCGTTTAAAGAAATTTAAAAAAATAATAATTTTAAAAAATTAATTTAGATTTTTTAAATGCATCTTAGGTCAGATTTTCGTTGACGAGGAACCTGACACAAAGACACTCAAAAAAGATGAGCAGATGAACGAACAGGAGGAAAAACCTCCATGTGCCGCCCCTTTATCTGAGAAAAAGCCTCCATCTGCTACGCTTGGAGACAGTGATGTCCTCGTTATGGAGTCCCCTGCTTCTCCAACCACAGAAGACTGTAGTATTGAGATAACGCAGCCGGACTTTGCTCCACCTGTAATACCTGCGGTTTCTATAGTCACCATAACGAGAAGGGATCCAAGGACCGCGGGATACCGTTCTGCACCACCTCCTCCTCCTCCTTCTTCTTCTTCTGTTGTCCCTGCTCCTGTTCCAAATCCAGTTCCTGCTCCAGTTCCCATTCCAGATCCGCCCAAGAATATAACCACAATTTCTAGTGATAAGGAGGCTGACGTGGAAATTAAGGCAGTCGAGCCTCTGCAGCCACCAGCGCCTCCCCCACCCATGCCCAAATCCATTCTGATGAAGCCCTCAGCCTCCTCCATCTCAAGGTTTTACAGTTCACCAAGTCTAACCACAAGGTGGGTTAGCTATCATTGAGCATTAAGAATCAGTATATGAGAACGCACCTATRTATGTCGGTCATGTTTTTGTGTCCCCTTTTTTTATTATAGATTGACGAGCTCTCGTGCTTCAACAGAAAACGACACAAGTCACTTCCTGTCCAGACAAGATACTATATGGAAAGGGTTCCTCAACATGCAATTGGTGGCCAAGTTTGTTACAAAGGGGTGCCTAATCTCAGGATCTGCAGAGGTTCTGAAAAAGGTCTCAGATTGTGTTATCTGACAGCAGTGCTACATGCATAAACACGAATAACCTTCACTAACAACATACAACATCTTGACTATTAGGTGCCACGCACTATAATATCATCGCCTTCTATGRTATTGTTGATGTCTCATAGTGCAGGTGTCATATTGTGTGTGGCGCSTATTGTTTTCCTAAGGATTTTTTTGTTTATACATTTTTTTCAATTATCCGGTGTTTTTGGAGGTCTTGGCATGCTCAAAAAATCATGAAAATCAACACAGGTTGGAATCCTCTTCCATAAGGACGTCAGAGAATCAGGGCCTTCACAGGAGATTTTGCTGCATAGCTCATATGCACTTATAAATGTATAGATGTCAAACATGCATGTCATGTACTCAACAGGAAGTCAGTTACTTTGGTTTTGTTTGCAATCCTCCCAGGGAATTTATACGACCTCCATCGAATTGGGTCCATATGATCTCAAAACATTGCTTTTTGGAGGACTTAACACACAACACACAAAAGTCACACAGTATGTTGCACCTGGGCAGCGATGGCCATGGAGCTGGTGCTTGGGCCAGTCATCATTGCTTGCCCAAGCTATTGTGCCATTGCTGCCCGGCTGCACCAGAAAGACACATCCTGCCATCACGATGCCATAAACTGATGCACGAAAATGGCTCACAGCTTCCTGAGCGGGGCTTTTTTAAGTTCTTAGCCTACTCAAAAAAACAAAAAAAAGTGGTGTACACAGGCGGCGATGGCACAGGTGCTTGGGCCCGCTCATCGCTATATCTAATTCTTGCATTTTTATTAGTTTGTCAAATAGGATCAGTAGGCTAGCAAAATTTAAGTCTTTATTTGGGATATACATATATGCTACAGTCGTGTGAAAAAGCCACTTGCCCCTTACTGATTTCTTTTTTTTTTTTTTTGCATGTTTGTCGCACTTTAACGTTTCAGATAATCAAACAAATTTAAATATTAGTCAAAGATAAAACAAGTAAACACATAATGTAGTTTTTAAGTGAAGGTTTTTATTATTTAGGGTTTTTTAAAATTTTGTTTTTATTAAAACRAAATCCAAAACTATGTAGCCCAGTTTGAAAAAGTATTGCCCCCCCCCCCAATCCAGTTTAAACATAACTTACCCTACCTAGTCACACCATGAATCTTAATCGYGTGATACGACATTGTTGTATACATGTCCTTCCCAAGAATTTCTACAAAAGGTCATATCGAAAGGTCTGTAAAATGATCCACCTCACCAAATAAATGAATTAACATTTTCTTTTCTTCTGTCTAGGACTTGCCAGATACTATTCACATTGGTGGACGCATTTTACCCCAAACAGTTTGGGAATATGTTGAAAGAGTAAAGACATCTTTAACAAAGGTAACCCCAATAAGTCACCAATTATTTTGAGTTGTATCTMACAATTTAATGCAATCATTTTGTCTTCACTAATTGCATTTCTGTTTTTTTCTCTCTGCAGGAGATGTCTTTAATTCGCTTTTATCCAGCATCTGATGAAGAAGAGGTTGCATATGTGTCCCTATTCTCATATTTTAACAGTCGCAGGCGATTCGGAGTGGTTTCTAATATTTGCAACAATATTAAAGATCTTTATCTCATTCCTTTATGTACAAATGAGTCAATTCCTTCTGTATTGCTGCCAATAGATGGCCCAGGTAATTATGTAGAGTTAGAATCTGCTTTGATGATAAATATGGTTTTGTATTTTTTTTTTAAATATATTGTTGATTTTCTATTAGGACTTGAACAGAATCACCCCAGTCTTCTAATTGGCTTGGCAGTTTGTCAGAAACTAAAGCGTCCCGGACCACAGGCACAAGAAATTGATGAGAAAAGGCCAAGAATCCAGACACCACAGGATTCTGACGTGATGAGCCTACCTACCAAACCTGCAGTTCCCGATGCTAAACATGATAAACCTTATGACCCAGAGATCACCATCAGCACTACTCCACCCGATTCCCCACCATCTCTGAGATCACCTGATTCAACTTCGTCTTCTCTAAACCCTCTGCCTGGAACATCAGTGCTTTCTGATCTTCATGCTCTTTTAACTCCTCCAACCTCCTCCAGCACAGATGTTGCGAAGACCAGTGTCCCTACACTTTGTGTCCCCCCTTCCACCACTGCTACGCCACTTCAGACTATTCTAAACACGATATTTGGTAAACCGAAACAAAGCTCTGATTTTGCTGTCAATACCAGTGAGACGACTTCTACTGCAGTAAAAGAACCAACGATACCTTTTCTAACTGCAGACCCCATCGTTCAACAGTATCAGCAGACTCCTAAGGCTACGGTGGAGTTGGATGATAATGATAGACCTTATGACCCTGAGGAAGAGTATGATCCCGCTTTAGGATATCAAAATCTCGCTCCCACGAAACCGCTTGAAATATCAAAACCTAATGCGTTACCGGCTGTTGCTAATGAACATGATGTCGATGACGAGAGGCCCTATGATCCGGAAGAGGAATATAATGTAAGAAATAATGTTGATTCCGTCCATGCAAGTAATACTACAATGTGTACTGATACTGAACTATTATTAAAAACTTCTGCAAGAAAGGATGATGTAGCATATGATCCAGAGGATGACACAGTGTTTGAAGAGATGCAGAATTACCTTACAGATAAAAATAAATCTGGGACATCAGGAAGCATGTCATTGTCTGAGCAGCAGAAAATGTTAGAAGATTTGAACCGGCAGATAGAGGAGCAGAAACGCCAGCTTGAGGAGCAGGAGGAGGCTTTGCGCCTTCAGAGAGCAGCCGTTGGTGTTTCCATGGCCCATTTTTCTGTCTCTGATGCGCTGATGTCACCACCACCACGTTTCGGCAGAGAACCAGATGAGGAAATGGAAAAAACACTAAATGCTTTGGCAATTAATTTGAATAGAGATCCTCGGCAATATAGACATTTGCAGCAGAATTTTGTTAATCCAACAATAATGGGCCATACTGACAAAGAACATGTGCATGAAAAATTTGAAAGTTCCAAAAGCAATTTCCTGGCAAGCAATTCTTTGGAGCAAGATTTGTCAAAGAATGATAATATGACATTAAGTAAACTAGATGAAAAATCCAATATTAATGCTGACACAACAGTGTTATGTTCTGAGGGGAATACAGAAACAAATGCACATCAAGGTGCCTCTGCACTCCAACAAGGTACCTCCTCATCATCTGGTAATGATAAGATTCAGCGCACACGTTCACCATCAAAAGATTCAGGCAAAACGAGACAAAGTCAAACATCCAGAAGACAACATCACAGCTCTCCCCAAAGACGATCAAGACACGAGACTCGCAGGTCATACCACGAGAAAAGAACCTCTGATCAGTCCAAAGACGATGGACATCGCAGAAGAGGTAGACATTCTCCTGAAAGGACCTCTAGGAGAAGCCGCAGTCGTAGTCGCAGGAAGGAACGTGCATCGTCAAGGGAAAAAGAGCGTTACCATCACAGAAGTACATCATCAAGACAAAGTAGCAGGAGGGACAGGCGGTATTCATCATCAAGGTCACGTTCGACTCGGAGACCAACATCTCCAGAACTGGGAAATAAGGTTTCTAATCAAAACAAGAAATCGGTATTGAGGCAGAAGGACGAATCCAACACTGACAGTACAAACAATGTATCATCTGAGCAACCTGAGATTCAGAGTGATAAATCTCAAAATGAGGCTTCTGGGAAAGTAGAGACAAAAGAAACCAAAATACAGAAAACTGATAATATAAAACTTGAAACTGTTCATTCCGAGCAGAGAGAGCAAAAAACATCTGATCCACCTTGTGTTGGTTTTTTTCAAAGCAAGCAAGTAAATTTAGAATCTAATCAAGTGGACACAAATCCATTGCAAAGAGAWGATTTTCACAAAAGTAGTCCACAATCTGAGAAATTATCATTACAGCAAGGTAGGAACAATGAGTCCTTTGACACAAGACATCAACTTGGTAATCAAAAAGGCAATACATTACATAATAATGAGAGAGATTTTTATCATGGTACAGATGAAAAGTCATCATGGCTGGAGTCTGACTGTCCTCCACAAATAACACACAAAATAGAGAGGGAAGTTTTCCTAGAACCTGATGAGACTTTTTCCCAAAATCCTCAACCACAGAGGTTACCACATTTGCGAGGAAGTACTCCTGAATTGATACCACCCCAGAACCAGAAAAGTTGTTTTTCAGTGGATGGCACATTACATCCCAGAGACCTTATATCACAAGGGGCTCACTCAGTAGCAAGTGTTGGTTTGGAAAATGACGTACACCGAAATATCCATCCTCAAGAGCAGTTTAGATTAAGAACACCTGAGATTAAGTGGAGAGGGCCACAGCATAGGATGGATGGTCCGAGAGGTCCTACACTAATGCAGCCCAGAATTCCCAGAGCACCACACCCTGAAGGATTTGAGACATATAGACCTTTAGGTCCAAGACCAAAGAGGCTGGATGATTGTGGGCCAGCTCCCAACTTTGGACCAAGGGGTCCTAGAATGTTTGATGGCCCTGGTCCTCAAAGTCTTAGACCAAGGTGTCCAAGCCCAGTTCCAAGGATGTTTGAAGGAGCTTCACGTCAGCTTTCTGGACCTAAGGGACGATTCCCAAGACCTGGAAGGTTTGAGGGATTTGAACGACAAAATGTTGGACCCAGAGATACCTTCTCAGGGCCTGACATGTTTGACGAGTCGGTTAACTTTGCAGAGTCGACACAAAGAGAGTTTGACTGCAGAGAACCTGGTATACAAGACTGTGATGATTCATGGGAATCTGATGTACCTCATCAGGTTGATGGAGAMTTTTTTTCAGAATTCAGACGTCCTAGAGAACGTGGTGCACCTCAACGTTTTCGTGAAAATGTGCCTAAAGTTAGAGATTCAGAACAAGGTTTCAGTGACTTTAGAGACTGTGAACCTCCATTTGATGAGGCAGAAATTGAGCACCTACCATGTCAGTATTCAGACGATCAAAGCGATTATCATCAGACTTTKGCYAATGAACGTTTTCGAAATCCACAGGAACCAAAAAGTCGTAGAAATCCCACATCTCGTCCAGCACATACCAGGTACCCCATTCATAACCAACTGGAAGGATCTCAATTTCCAATGAGGGAGTTAAGTTTGAAAAGGTCTCATAAGTTTGATGACTTTAGAGATCAAGTAGACGAACGCGAAACAATCGAGCCACATTTTGCAAAGCCTGAAATTTTTGAAAGTTCAGGAGATTCTGAAAGAGCTGGTCAAATTAAAGGTCCACGCATTAACCCACCTCAAAATCTTAGGGGGCCAAGAGCTCCAAACCCTCATTTTTGCGACAAGAGGATGCTTTCATCCCGGAACACTCAGTTGCTTGAGGACAAACCAAGTTCCTCCCATTTTTCATTGCCATCCACCTCCAAATCTTTAAGGCCACTGCTGCCTAGAAGCCGGTTGAGTGGTCGAACTAAGGAGACAGCTATTCGCCCTTTGCGACTGTCTGGCCCTTTGCTCCCAACACCCCCAGGTGGTCCAATCAAATTTCACAATCCTAGAATGCAAAGACCTAACTTACCCCAGCGTCCTCTTGCTAGAAGACACATGGGTGATCTTGCTAATCCAGCTATGATGTCAGGAAGCTTTGATGATGATTTGAACAACCATGATGCAGAAACCTATGTTGGTTTTATTGAGGAAGAGTTTATAGACAGGGAGGAAGAATACAGTGGTCAGGATAATAGTCCTGGGAAACCATGGTGTCGAGAAGCAAGAAGGAGGAATAGCACTGCAAGAAGAGGTCATAGTAGTGACTGAAATATTGCTCAGGAAGATATTGGTCAAAAATGGATCTGTAGACATGGCGAATCAAGCAGAAATCCATGCCAAAATTGGCACTAATGTTAAAATATAGGTCCAGTCCAGAAGCAATACAAGTAGGTAACGCATTGAGTCATGGACCTGAGATGTTTCGCAGATAGCGAAAAACAACAGCTGATTTAGAGCACTAAGGACACTAAGTGAAAGTACACTGCCTGAATAAGTTTATATTTGTGGTTAAAAAAAAAAAAATCATGTTAGCAGTTTTTCATTTACATTGTAAGAATTTGGTTTAATTGGCAATGAAGCATTTCTGTAAGTTATTTCTCATGTCAGGACTGCAGGGATGAGCAGCCAATTAGTTTATATAATACGTTATTATTATATAGTTGTTTTTGTGTGTAGTAACATCACTGAACCTTTTCTCTTGAAAAAAAAAAAACAGGATTTGTTTTTGAACTATTATTTTAATTATATTCAACCCAGACTTGCCAGCTAATTATTGATATATGTATACAAATAAATAGAAATGGTGTACATCTGTATATATGTAAAGATAAAGTTAACCGATTTTGTAGTAAATGAAAGTAACTACAAAGTAACAAATAAATTGGGAACTCATGGTGTGTACATGGTGAAGTATATTTTGAATTGTTTTCAACAGCTGTAAATACTAGTGTACATTTAGGTTCATACATG
Organism: Clarias batrachus; assembly: GCA_003987875.1. Classification (NCBI taxonomy): domain Eukaryota; kingdom Metazoa; phylum Chordata; class Actinopteri; order Siluriformes; family Clariidae; genus Clarias; species Clarias batrachus. Next base: position 200,232 of record QMIH01000692.1, on the reverse strand, counting down.
TTTTATAACATTTCCTACGTAAGCAGTGCAAGGCCTAGTGGTTGTTTATAACCTCATATGAACAGTCACAAGGCATCGTGTCTAATGTGATTGTTTTATTAAAAAACAAAAATATTTAAAAATTGTGTTGTTTAAATGCATTTTATTTATCAAGATAGTTCGCACGTTATATTTTTGAAGTGCGTCTAGACGGAATTGTGATTTCTTTTCATTTAGCTTTTGTCTAAATGTAATGAATTTTAAGTATGAGTACAACTGAAAGTTTATGTGACAGGCAGCTTGATTGGTCAGAATGAGATTAGACTTAAACAAAWTCTGTCATGTCCTTAACTATTATCTGGTTAGAAAACACATAGATGACCTTGCTACACCAGCTATGAAGTCAGGACGCTGTGATGATGATTTATACACAAAGAGTAAACCTACTGGGGTTTTATTGAGGAAGAGTTTATAGACCGAGAGGAAGGATACAGTTGTCAGGATAATATTCTTGGAAAACCATTGTGTCGAGAAGAACGAAGGAGGAATAACTCTTTCAGTCATACTGCAGCTGTGTCATACCCACACAACATATTTTTACACAAATTATAGTCTTACATTTTTATACCACAGTCTGTATAGACTGTAAGGCCAGCATAATTTATACTCTTCTATTTTGAATTTTATTTTATTTTGGTAACCTTTGTTTTTCAGAAAAACAGCSTAATTATAAAAATATATATGTATCATTAAAAAAAAAAACTTATTCTTATAGTACATTATTGAAAAATCCTATTTTTAATGTCATTTGACATCCTAGTGTGATTTATTTAATCATATTTCTCTGTGAATGTGTATGAATCAAAATTATAAGATTGTTCCTGATGAGCAAGCTAAGGGTGACGGCAACAGAGGCAAGCAAAAAACCSCTGAGATGGCAATATTAAGAAACCTTGAAAGGAACCAGACTCAACCGGGACCCCATCCTCATCTGGGTGATAATGGATAGCGGGGATTGATCTGCAGCGATACTGTGTGTTAGGAGGCTGGAATTTTATTTAATTTGAAAGTTCCGTTTAACAGTTGATTTAACTCCGGCAGGACTACCTATGGCAGCATAACTAAAAAGGAGAGCCAGAAGGAAACACAGACATGAGGGGGAACTGAGATGTAAAGTAACCAATCACCTCACCGTCAACAAACCTGAGTGATCCTGAGTGGGGAGGACAGCATCTAAACATACCAGTTCACCAGAATACTCTACGTCCATGAGTCCCCCAGATCTGCTGCTGGGGCTTTGTAGAAAAAAGCTCCACCCTCTACTGTAGTTTTCATAATATGTGGTACTGACAAGCAGCCTGCGATATGGGATTGTATCGAATAAAACTAGTCTGATGTATGCTGGGTGGCAGTCAAAACCTAAACATAATACTTGCCTTCCAGTTGTAGTTTCAATCTTGGTTTTGTTTTTTAATTACTGGAAACCATGAATAATTTGTTCATAATACTTTTTKGRAACATAATATGTTGTGGGGTCTTTACCAACATCTTATTACTGCTGTATTAGTTGTATTAGTCTTCGCTGTTTTCAAGTTACTTTCACCAGGGAGTAGCTTATTAATAAAATCTATGTATTTCCTTTTTTACAGAAAAAGTCTAAACAAAGTGTTGGGTCGATTAAAAAAAAWTATGCTTTCCATTCACATCTTCTCATCTCATTGAGTTTGGGTTCGGTGGCTGAAACGTGGGTTTAGCAGAAACGTGACTGAACTAAATATCATAGAAAACCCTTCAGGAATAAACTTTTTTAAAAAGAACATAGTAATGTGTGGGGACGCAGTACTGCCTCGACACATTCTCTCATTCCGAGTGTAGCAAAAGATTTTTTGCAGCACTCTGTTTAAATATTTATTTTAATTATGAAACTTTATAAAAGCTTTAAATGATACAGCAACCCTGCACAACTCAGCCCTTAATAACAAGAGCTACTATTTGTCCCAAAATTGTGTTGGTGTCTAGACACAGAGAATAGAGTTAGATACCGTAAAGTATTTACTGTAAATAGTAAAGTTTCTAAAAAAAAATAAAAAAAATTTGGTGTGAAATGAAAATGTGTGTAAAATGAAGACCCTCATCATGGCAACTCGACAGTTCTTGCAATTTTGAGGTCATTGCATTCATTGACGATACATTTGATGTGATGCTGCCTGTTGTCCTGAGGCTGATGATTTCCTCTGGTTTGGGGAAATTTGATGCCCATCCTTGCTGATCAGTTTTCTTTTTGACCTTTGTGGTAACACCGATCTGACAGTTGTTAACTTTATCACAAAAAACCTAATCACACGCGCTCACTGCTTCTCTACTTACTCACTATCGCCATCTAGTGGATAGGTGAACAATCACTTTACTACATTTCATTCCATGTAGGTGTGGCATATCATTTGTGGCGCTTCTGATTGGTCGCTCTTTTGCTAAGAGGAAAATCTGTTGCGGACAGCAACACCACGAGCTAGCCATCCAGCGCGGATTTCCTTGGCGTATGTTTCAAACCGCTGTGGAAGGCAGAATGGACATGATTACTTGCAATTGATGAGCTGTTACTGTCCAGTACTGTCACATATAATGTTGCAGTGTTCGCAAGTTTTTTACTTACAGCCTCCTCTTCTCCGCAACCTGGGAGGCACCGGTTTTTGGCCCCTGACCCTGACCCTTGGATATCTAAGATGATCTTTCAACTTAGTGACTTTCATCCCCTCGACAAAGCCCGGTTGCTGAAAATGTCCCAATATAATTATTGTCTCTATATTGGCGCTTATATTGGATCTTTTCTTTGTTTGTTACTAAGAACTCATAAAAAATGTTTAAAACTGCAGGTTTGGCCCCTCTAAGAAGTCTTCGTGACTCTGGAACAACCCTTGGTAAACACTTGGTCATGCTCTTACATTTTTTCTCGGCCTGTCAACATTAACGCATTAAGATTAGAAATTTTAACGCATAACTTTTTTTTTTTTACACAAATTAATCATATGATCTTCACATTATTGTCATTCAAGCACAGAACAGTACTGGCCAGCGACATCAACATCAGTCAGGGCGATTCACATGTAATGTCCACTATCATACTAATTTCAACATGTTACTGATGTTACTGATATTACTTTAAGTGAACATGGGATAATACAGTTTTTTAGGAGCTACAAAGTTAAAGTTTGCAAAATAAAGTTTTAATGAAACTCCGCCAAAACTGCTGCTTTTCAGTGAATTTAGGTCATTATAACAAACACAATAAATCGAACATTTGAATCAGAATGTAATCCTTGTTTGCCTCAATTTTGATTGCTTCAAATCTTTATACAAAGGGGTCCTGGTTTAAGTATTATATCTGTATGCTGAACACTGGAAATGGTGTTTGTCTGTATATACTGTTGTATGTAAAGACATGGTTAAAGTTTTTGTAGGTTTACAGATTAAGTAAGAAGGTGAATAATGTTCCTAACAGCTGTAAATACATGTTGTTTGGTGTACAGTTGGACTCGTACATGTTTCATAACCTATAGAAGAGATGCAAGGCCTAGTGATTGTTAATAACCTTAATAGTTATTATTTCATTAATATAGTGAAAATATAAAATCTTGTGTTATTTTTGTCATTTAATTTTATTTATGAAGACGTTTTATCATGTAATTTTATTGAAATACATCAATGCTGAGTTATAATTACTTTGACTTATTAAAGGTTTTCTATTTATTATTTTGTAGATAAGCATGCAAAATAAAATGAAGGTTACAAACTTTCACACTCAACCATGTTTTTTAGATATACTGTATGTATACAATGGAACCTCAAATTGATTTAGTTCTGGAGGCAAATTTTAAGGTAAAAATTCATATTGCTATACAAATTTTCCCATAAGAAATAATGTAAATGGAGATAATTCATTCCAACCACCGAAAAATATTACTAATATTAAATTTCTTTCCCTTAATTTGATCTACACTTGAGCGGACCACACAGACTCCGATCCAGTCCTCTAGCCCTCACAATCTGACAGATTGGGTTTTCTATGATATTTAGTCACTCAAATCTTTACTCTTGCCCATTTTTTCGGTTCCAACACATCAATTTCAGGAAAAAAGGTTCACTTGCTGCTTAATATATCCCACCCACTTCCAGCCACTATTGTTATGAGATATTGAAAATGTAGCTACTGTGAAAAGGAACAAATTGTTAGGGATCGATGACTGGATTAGAGTTACTCTAAAACTGCTGGTCTTGTGGGATGTTCCCAGGCTGCAGTGGTCTGGACATAACTAATGTGACCCAAGAAAGGAAACCCGGTGAACTGGCCCATGTGGTCGGATCCAATAGAAGAGCTCGTGTAGATCAAATTGAGGAAAAGGTTAATCCTGGTTCCAATGTCAGAACACATTATGTGCGTTAATGTTTTGATGGCAAAAGGGAGAACTCAATTTTAGGTGGGTCGTCCTAATGTTATGGATGATAGATGTGTGTATGTGTGTGTGTATTTAAAAAAAAGTTCGACTAAATAAAGAAAAAAAGAGTTAAATAATCTTTTCTTTTGAAAGTGGCTAAGATTCAGCAATTTACTTTGAAAGTATTAACAAATGAAACGATAACTACTAACATGCTTCTGGGATCGAGAATGACTGATTGTTAATAAGGTATTCATATACCAAGTTGGAAAAACAAGCCACATTTATCAAGCTTTCTTTATTAAAAGTAAATTAAGTACAATTCCATCCGTAATGGCAACCCGGACTAATCTGTTTTGCCGGTACAGAGATCAGGAACAGGACGTTCTATCGCGCTAAACAAAAGACACAATATTATTTTCTCACATTAATTAATGAAGATGAATTTATGAAGACGGTGGAGTACATTTGATTGGTTAAAACAGCTATTTAAATAGTTTGTGAAGGTCCTATGTACAAGGATGGAAGACATGGCAACCTCGCCAGACGTGCCCGCGCCTGAAGTTACACGGTTGAAGTTTGAAGCGGTGACGCGCGCGACGTCAGTTTATCAGACTTTACACTTTATTATTCTTCATTAGTTCGAAGCCGCTCGAGACTCGCTGTCTGTTCAGGTCTGTTCACGAGCTTTATGATTATTTTATTTAAACATTTCTCACTGTGCGGTGATTTATAAACGATTAGCGACAGTGACAGGGTTAAAAACAAACAAACAACAACTTACATTTGATGCGCGAGACCCTGTCACTCTGCGCGAGACCAATTTCAGTTGTAGCAACATGCTAACTAGTTTTTCTCCTGACAGACAAACTACCATTTTACCTCTAAAACTTACACAAGATTATAACTTATAACAGGAATTAACACATTTTTCAGTTTTATGAGAAAATCGCACAATTTTAGTCCTACAAATATTTGTAATATATATTATGTTTATGACGCCCTTCAAGTTTGGATCTAAGATGTCCAATTAAAATTAATTTATCCAGCTCAGATTTAATCCTTAAAAAGTCACAACAGTAATAATATGTGTTATAAAAAGTTATTTAATACGGTTTTATAGATATTTTAGACTTAATATTTTCTGTTATAACCAGTTTTTCAGTATGAACTGCTTCATATCTGGATGTGAAATATTTATAATTGTATATGCAATAATTGTTATAATTGTAGTCCTAACGCTCTGAGCATTTTCTAATTTTAATTTTAATTTTAAATAAACATATATAGAGCTCAGGATTGTGCAGTATGGAGTGACATATCCTTTTTTTTTATTACATTTTATTTACATTTGAGGGTTGTGTTTCCACATATTAGCAATGTCAATCCAGTATTCCGGTAGTGGTCAAATTTACACTTTATAAAAGTAATGATAACTTTATCCAAAATAACATATCCATATGATAACATATTCGAAAACCAGAATGCACAGTTTGATGGCTAAAGCTTCCCCGGCAAGCCTTCCATATAAGCAT
>QMIH01000692.1:184206-194226 GCA_003987875.1 Clarias batrachus | reverse complement strand
TATATATATATAAATCATCATTGACCTATGCTATGTTGCTGGCAGATCTGTGCCACGTGGGTTTTAAGGGTTTTAACCAGATTTCAGAATTAATTCTTGATCTGATTTAAGTCTCAAGGGTAAAATGTGTTGTAAAAAATATTTGGAAGAGTGTATAGTTTATTTGAACCTAAATACCGTACAAAAAAGTCACATACAGTGGAACCTTGTTATACGAATTTATTTCGCTCTGGAAGCAAGTTCTTAAAGCGAAAATTCATATTAGTATATAAATTTTTCTATAGGAAATAACGTAAATGCAGATAATTAGTCACCCAAAAATATTACCAGTATTACCCTTTTCCAAGACTATGACATCTTTTGGCATATAAAAACAATCAGAACATTTAGAAAAGACATGTAAATGAAGTCAGTACTTGTGCAAAAAAAAAAAAAATCTCAACAGTCTCACTTTTAGGTAAATCTCACTTTACCTTATTTAATGATTTCTCTTGGCACGGCTGTTTTTTAGCGATGATGCTCGTTTTTCTGTCCTTGCTAACTTTCTTGGTGTCTTCACCTAATCATGCACAAAATGTGAAAAAAAAAGAAAAATTCTTGGCTTTTCACTGACATTGTTTTCAACAGCTCACGGATGTACGTGTGACTTAGCTTTTAGTTCTTAAGGTGAAAATTTGTAAAGGAGGGCATTCATATGCCGAGGATACTCGGATTGCGAGTAATGCGGTTTGCAAGTGTTCTTCAAGACGAGCAAAGATTTTTCATAAATTTTGACTTGAAAAACAAGTAGCTATCATGTAGCACGCATGCTCTTCTAGTTTTGACGCCGAGAGAGAAAAAACAATGTTTTTTCTCTCTCTTGTGCTGTGGAATTGTGGGTAATCGTCTTGTGGGTTTATTATACTGTTTATTATAACATGCGTATGCGTGTGCGTGTGAAAAGCAAAAGCAAGTCTCATTAGAGAGGTTAAAGATCCATTTTCTCGCTCTCTTTCTCAGCCTGCACTATGTGTCATTGGACACTATGCCACACACACACACACACACACACACACACACACACACACACACACACACACACACACACTCTCTGCACTATGCAGAGACACTGCTCTGTCGTGATTCTTTTCAAAGGTAAAGTGCAGGTTAATTTGTTTTATTTTTACTTTACAGAAGTGATTACGTTAGTGTGTCGCTCATTCGAGTGTCATTAGAGAGATTTTTTTATTTATTTTTCTGATAAAACAGTGTTTCCATTGGTTGTGTGAAACTCAAATAAGAAAGGAGGAAGATTTACTGTGTAAGATAAGAAGAGGGAGAGGGAAGGAGCTCATTCCACCTCTCCTCTTACTTTAGCTTCACACACACACACATACACAGCACCTGCGGGCACAAATGGAAACACTGATCTGTCGGGATTTATTTTTACTTTTTTAAAAGGTAAAGTGCAGGTTAATTCGTTTTATTTTTACTTTATATTTTGTATTAATTATACGAATGATTATTATTATAACGAATAATTTGAATTTCTATTATTATTTGGTTACGAGTGTTTTGATATACAAGTCTGCTTCTGGAACGAATTATGTTCGTAATCCAGGGTTCCACTATACTGTACTTAGCTTGGATTTTGTGAATTGTATCTCACAGACCTATTTTTGGATTTATAAAAATACATAGACTGTGTTTTAGAATCAGCTTACTAAAAATCTTCTCTCTTTTTTTTTATTTATTTATTTATTTATTTATTTATTTATTTTAAAGAATGAACACGTGCAAGACATCCTACGCGACGCCTCCTTTGGGTCAGTACGCACCCGAGCCTGTGAGCGTGAGCAACAGTCAGAAGGGATGCGATCAAACTCAGGTGGTCAGCTCTGATTTTAACATCATGGAAATGACAGAGGTTGAATACACACACATTCAGCACCTCATTCAATCCCATATGGAATCTCGGGATGGCGCTGAAGAGATCAGGATAAATCCGTCGTCTTCTACAGACCGTGATACTGAAAACAGCAAGGTGTGCCCTTCTTCATACGCGCCTTCTGCGTGTCAGGTGGACGCATCTTCTTCATCCTCGTCGCCCACAAATGCGCAATTTGTCTCGGAACCCAGCAACGACGGACACGAGGACGGTCAGGAAGTTAAAATGCTTCTTTACACTGATCCGAATTGCATAAGTAGTTTAGGACCGAGTACGCCAACCAGCAACAGCGAGGTTCCCAGCTTTGTCCTGGCGAAGGTGAGAGGCGCCATGGAGGTGGTGAGAGAGAGGATCGATCACAGAAGGGTCCCTCCTCTTGGTTTGAGATCAAACCCACCTGCACGGGTTTGCTTGGAGAAGAGGTTCGACTGTGATTCGGGTGATTTAACCAAGAAAGAAGAGTCACAGGCTGCAATAATGAAAACGTAATTTTACTCAGATGTTTTATTCGACTATTTCCCAAATGGTTTTTGTAATTAACAAAAATTGTAGACACAGAGCTCCTCTATGCTTTCGAATCCTTTTGATGTTAGATAGGCATTGCTTTTTCTTTGGATCAAGTTTTCAAACCTATCATTATTAAAATCACTTTAATTCAACAGGCTCTATTGCACTACTGCAAAATTGATGTGTTTAGTTTAGTTTACTATTTGATTTGGTTGAGCGTCTCCTAAAAGAAATATTCGGCTAATTCAGGGTCAGGTAGGAAAATGTACTTTATTGTCATAATGGAAAAAGATAAAGAGAGCTTTTCTAAAAGTGCGTTTCCTTTAATCTCCAGTAGGTTGTCCAGTTGTCACATCGTCACTGTGATTTTTTTTTTTTTTCTTTACAGATTTTTGTCGATGCTTCACAACTCGACTGACATACCCGGTATCGTGATGCATTCACAGCCAGAAAAGTGGCCCAAAGCAGAGAAGACCGGTGCAGCAGAGTGCGCTCGTCTATGCACAGGAAATCAAATGGGACAGGTATTAAGCGCAAATATTTGTTGTGGTTATTATGGGTGAAAAAAATTTACATTATAATGAGCGTAGAGTCTGCTACCATGTTCTTTGCCACTTAAAACATGCTAACAGTGTTATGAAAAGTCTGGCTTGCTCTAAATTGTGTTTCGTGATCATGTTTACTTCTTTAAGTCTCTTCAAAAATGTTGTAGGGGTCACTTGGTCACTTCTCTCAGCTGTTGGAAAGTAGCAACCTTCCCCAAGACATCGCATCTAAGAACCTCAGCATCAATAGGAGCGCTGACTCCGTGTCAAGATCCCCGTGTATTATATTCACTGATACAGCCAGCGAGGAGCAGATCATGAACATAGAAAGTAGGTAAAAAAAATAAAGAAAATAAAAATAAAAAATGGATGAGTTACACTGTAGTATAAAATCAGTATAGAGAATAAAATAAATGRCAATTTAAAAGTGAGAAAAAATATATATAAAGTGAAAAACTACAAAGACGATGTGGCTATAAGAGGCGTAAAAGAGGGAAGAAAATGCCCATCATGCTTTGATCCTTTAGTTCAGATTTTATTAGCAGTCTACAGGTTGTGTGTGTAATGCATGCTAATTACTTACTAAAATACCTGAGACGTTTTGGCAGCCCAGTCACACTGATCCCCAAAAGGCATACCAAAGTTAAAGACAAATGATTTCATTCATATTTTTTGACTTTTTAAAATATCTATGTTTTACAGTCTCAAAATAACAAGAGCCTGAAGCAAAAGTTTACGCACTATGCATGGTTAATACTTACTGGTTCCCCCTTTTGGCATGTATCGTAGCATAGTATCATTTGTAAAACCTTTTTCTTTTTTAACTAGCTAAGAGTCTTTCTGTTCTTGTTTGGGATATTTATTCTAATTATTATTTACAACAGGCTTTAGGTTTAGTGAAATTCTTGGACTGTCTTGCATTTGCACATGCACTTTATATTGACTTTTGTATAATACTTATATAGTTTTGTGTATATTTATGGTGGTTTTGGTTTGTCTTAGCTAATCAGCTAATTAGGTGTCTTAGTTAGCCAGATAGTTTGGTTAATTTACGTGGTACTTGGTCACCTTAGTTGAAACAACAATAAAAGCTGACCTGACTTGACTCGATAATGTTTAGATCAGGACTGTGAGGAGCTGATTACAAAAAAACAAAACCTCTTTTTTGGATTTTGGGTTGTGTTTAGGATTACTATCCTGTTTTATAATCTATCCTCTTTTCATTTATAACTTGTTTTTTATTTTTAATTTTTTTTTTTACAAATACAGGTGTAATAATGTTTCATCTTTAACTTTATGCCTGTTGGAGATCAGGTCATTTTTTAATCCATTAGCAATCAACAATACTAGAAGTTTTGACCATAAACACTTGTCGTATAAACACTTTGAAATTTTGAGATTGAGATTATCTTGCAATTTTTATCTGTTTTCTATTTTAATATCAAATTTTCTTTGATTGTAAAAGATGAGGTAGAGCTCAAAGTTGTAAATCGAGTCAGGACGCGTGGAGCCCGAATTTTGCAAGCGCAGGACCCCAATATAATGCATGGATCTGGGCAATGGAGATCAGGTTGCGCTTTGCCTGGTCGTAAACCGGTGAAAAGGACCCGATGTCCGTCGGATATCAGTCAGCGAAAAGAGAGACACAACCTCAAGGAGAGAGACCGCAGGTAGGCGCGGTGCAAACACGGTAGGGCTGCAATAAAGGCAACTATTACGTTGTGTGTTACACATTTAGTCAGTTGGATCAGAGCATCCATAAACACTCCAAACACTTTTATACTGTATGTATTTGTCGTGATTTATTTTATTTTTCCTTTTCTGCACCAAGCTTTCAGGACTGAGATTTTCTGACTTTCAGGAGGAGAATTCGGCTGTGTTGCGATGAACTGAACATGTTGGTGCCGTTCTGCTACACTGAGACTGACAAAGCCACGACGCTTCAGTGGACAACCGCCTATCTCAAATACATCCAAGAGATCTACGGAGACTCCCTAAAACAGGTCATGAAGTCGGCTTCTTGTTGTGTCTTATWTAAATGTTTACACAAACTACTACACATTATGCGGTTATAGTTCAATATGTAATATCTACAGTATACTATACACATTCAGAGTACAGTCTGAAGTCGAAGTCGCGGTTCAGAGTTCAGGCCGCAGTGGTTCGCAGATTTATCCTTAGAACCGGATTATTAATTGTTTGCGGAAACCCCCGCCAATTTCGCGGAGACCCAAATATCCTCCGGCAATTTTTTTTTACGGCTTATTTTCATTTTCATCTATAAAGAACAATATCATACAGATATACAGGTTTACCTTTACATTCGTTAAAAAATTTATAGGCATTTTTTGGACCACATCCAAAACTCATGGCTTTTCACAATTCTCGGATGCTCTAGGAAACGTCACCCCTGTCAATTTCGGGGGTCGGCTGTGAGCCAGGAAAGGTCGAATTGTCTTGTTCATGTACAGTACGAGGCCAGAGCGTAACAACCAGATTGCTTCAAGCTGCCTGGGTGGATACAGTAGCTCGTACAATAATAATAATAACAATAATAATAATAATAATCATGATAATACAGAGGTGAGCATAAAAGCATCTCAGACAGCACAAAACATCAAATCTTGAGGTACAGTAGATGGCCTAAAACAGCAGAATACTGGACTTGTCAGTCACGAACAGGAAGCACCCGGTCTTCGAACTTCAGCATATTGTTCTCGACAGGAACTGACAGGAGAGTGGACCCTAGTGTACTGTAGTCTTCACCGCTGTTGTAGCCCACAGGACGTTATTTGTGTTTCACCCCACTCCATGTAAACTTTCCCGAATGTTTTTGTTCAGCCATCCGACACCAACCAATCACCCCTGCCATGGTTAAGCCAAATATCTACATTCTTAAGAGATTCTCAATCTACAGTACATCTGGTTTTCCTAATGAAGTGGACTGTGAGTCTGTATACAGGCCCGTGTTTTAATGTTCTGTTGTGCTTTTTTGCTTCAGAATTTCGAAAATACTTTCTGCGGGAAAACCGGCGTTCGGATCAAGCCGCGCTGCCCTGACGATGTCGCCGGGTCTCAGAACTCAGAGCTCGGCACCAAGGGCCTGAAATGACCTCTCTCCTCTCCACGTCTATATTATCTATATACAGCCAGCACTTGCTTTATAACAAATCTTTCAATTAGTAATGGCTATAATCTTTTTTTCATTAAGCTTTAATTAATTAATTCTTACATTTACAGTTAGGTATTTATTTATTTATTTATGGAGGATACAGTCTGATTTATTGCTGTAATTTATTTTTACATAAGAAGTTATTTATCTAAACCACAGTGTCTACACTGTTTAAAGGAAAAACAAAAAAACATGGTAAGAGAAATGAAAACCTTTTGCTCTCCTAATGTACACTTCATATTTCCCTGATCAGACATTTCTGTTCTTAAAAAATATATACATTTATGTTGTCACATGTTCATACATATGTTTCTGTTCAGCTGTAGATTAGATCAGGTTTTTCTGACAGTCATTTTAATTCAACCTCACCTGGTTGTGTAAACCTTTTTAATCTCCTGTGCAAATATTAAACACTAGATGGTGCAGTTTTCCCACAAAATAGTTCTGCAGCACAATTGAAGTTCTGCGATTTGTAATATAGTTGAGTCTTAAAATGATATTTGTGTGTGTTAAGGCTTCAATAAAGTTTCCCGTTTGTAGGAATTAAACCAAGAGCTTGTATTTCAGTATTTATTATCCCAAATGAAAATAACCCTTCACTGTTATGTAACTTGTTAACTTTGAATAAATGGTTATGTAGTAAGCATTTGTTTCTTCCTTCTCAGGTGAATGGCTAAGAGACTAGACGTCTAAGAGAAGAGTGACGTTTTACTGAAAAGTGGCTTTATTTATTATTTATTTCTTACAACACGGTGCCGTAGAGTTTCACTGTACATACAAGAGTCGCCCACACAAAATAAATAGTATTAAGGTCAGGGATATTTAATAGTTTACAGCACCAGTACATAGTGGGGACATGTGTTGGAAAATCTCAGAGTTTATTGTAGAGTAACAGTTCGTCAAGCATCTGGATTGATGCTTTCAGGGTTGTTTTTATTTTATGTCAAAGATTTTGGGAATTGTTTTTTCAAGCATGCTTTTTTGTTTAAATTGAAAAAAAAAATAGCTGGAACAATACAAACAATGATAATTGACTTTTAAAAAAAACCTGGAAAGTACTATGCAGTAATATACAAAATGACTCAACATACTGAGTGATGCTCGGGGATCAGAGCTGACGCGTTCTCGCGCATACATTTGTTCTTTCCAGTCCAAAAGAACCACGGTGCACAGAGCTCATCACTTTTGCATATCTTTTCCAATAACAGTTTTTCAACAGRATTCTGTACATAGAGATTTTATGCTAACAGACAACTGAGGAAAATAGTGACAGTTTTTTTGTAAAAATGCACACATAAAAATCTGACCGGTTTTCACCATTTCAGTAATTTTTGTATTTTTCTTTTTTCTTTTAAACACATCTACACAAATCTGTACTTCAGGCTCTTTGCGCTTTAGGTTTCATCATCGATCAAGTCTCGGCTTGAAGTCTCTCATCTCACTCGTTCCTCTTCATCCTATTCAACATTTGCAGTTCTTTAAAAATGCTCCAAAGATGATCCGTCATTTTATTATTATTTTTATTTCTCACCCCTTCCCCAAAAACCTTTTTTAAAAAAAAAAAAAAATCTTGCTTGTTCTTCCTTCCTTGGGGTGCTGGTGTGTCTCTTTAAAAGTCGAAGGTGTCGACTTTTAATGGTTTTTAGGGTTGGATGATTTCCCGTGAGGTGCGGCACCCTGGCAGGCTGTCGTGTCGCAGATTCCAGGTGGTCCTTGATGCCCTATCCTTCCCGCCCTGCCCTGTTCTCCAGGCTCACCTGCGTCTCCAGGTGCTCCGTCACGACCATCTTTAACGATGCCATGTACGCCCCGGAGACCTGTGAAGCAGAGAGGGTGAAAGAGAGCATATTGATGATGTACTGTGATATCAAAGTGGTGATCTAAATGATTAGAATTTTTACTCTTAATAAGTCAGTTAAACATGATCGCTGGCCCAGAAGATTTTTTTTTTTGTTAAACAAACTAAGCTAACTTTATTAGGCTTTAATACAATTTTTATATTCATTTGTAGAGAGCTAATTAGAAAGCCTTGGTGGTAATTTTAAGGAATATAAACCACATAATAATAAATAATATASCACTTCAAWTCTATTTGATTTTATTATATTATTTTATTATTTATGCGTAATGTAATTAAAAAAAAATCTTTCTATATTTTTCTTAATTTGCAAAATCTTTTATTTCATATTTTATATTCTTATTGAAACCTCTTATTGTTCTTATTTTAAAAATTTTAGGTCATCAGCAGTCGTATAAGCATTTCACTTCATATCATGTGACATAAAATTTTCATTTGAAATAAGAAAGAAAGACAGGAATGCTACAAGACAAATAAGGGTAGAAAGAAAAGACAGAAGCCATGAAGAAAGGACAAAAGACACAATAAGACAGAAAGAAGACAAAATTAAAAATAAGAAACGAAGCAGAAAAGAAAGAAGACATGAAAGCAAGAAAGAAATAAGGCATGAAGGAAAGAGAAAGATGGTAAGAAATAAAGAAGACAAGACAAGAAGAAACAAAGCAGGRAGAAGCATGACATCAAGGMAGGAAAGAAAGAAAGCATGTGGAAAAAAAGAATGTAGAAAAAAGGCATAAAGGCAAGACAGAAAGAAGGGAAAGCAAGGAAATAGAAAAAAAAAAGAAAAGAAAAGAAGAAACAAGCCCTGGGAGGAAGAGGACATTTCTTCTAAAATTTATTTAATTGAAAAGGAGAAAGTTTTGTCTTTTGTTGAAAGCATCTGTACTTAATGAAAGTACAGAAATGAAAGTTGGTGAGGAGCAGCAGCAGAGCTAATGCTAATGCTAATGTCCAAGTMCAGCTTGATTAATCAGGAAGACAGTTAATCACACTGTCTATTTGTGAAGTTCGATTTGCTTTATAGTGACCTAGAAATGTCTTTTTAAGATTGAACTGTGGTTAGTATCGACACTTTAGCCGTCATACCTGGTTCTCCTTGGTCTCCCACTGGTCCATCAATGGCTTTACCGACAGGTCCCTTATCACCCTGTTCACCGACATCACCTGCACGAATTTCATCACAACATTAAACCTCGTGAGTCTCATCGGCTCATTCACCGAAATAATTTTTTTGAAAGTGATTTTGTGCAATTCTATTTCTGTCTTCATTCTCTCACCTCTGGGACCAGGATCTCCGAGATCTCCAGGAAGTCCTCTGTATCCCGGCGGACCACGAACTCCGGGAAGCCCCATCACTCCTTGTTCTCCTTGTGTTCCTGGAGGTCCAGCCGGACCGGGTCGGCCCACGGCTCCCGGAGATAACGGCCTCCTCAGGTGAGCAGCYAGCTGGGCAATCTGGTCTGAAATGGCACGGTTGGACATGTTAGCTAGCTCACGCTATTCCTTAACCCTGGTATTAGCGAGCACTGCACATGATTTCCACCTCACCGTCGATCATTGAGGCACAGAGTTCTCTGATATGTTGTTCGCTTGCCAGGTTTCCCTGAACGAAATAACACCATTGAAAGAAATATTCACGATAAAACCTCATCAAATATCATCCAATCTTAATATCGATATCTGTCACTATGTAATAATAAGCATGTGAAGCACGATTAGCTACGTACAGGAACGCCAGACTTTCCGGCGACACCAGGAGGCCCTGGTTCTCCATGGAAGCCCATCAGCCCAGGTTTTCCAGGTAGTCCTCTTGGTCCGGTCTCTCCCTGTGGACCTGTAACTCCTTTAGGACCCAGCTCACCATGCTTCCCCGCCTAAAACGTAAAATAGCGATGAATAAAAACAAAGTTCTCATTTATTATATCTTATATAGTATAATAAAATTATATCGTATAATAAAACTGTAAAGTGGTCATGTCTGTACAAATTTTGTAAAAAGTTTTTTTGTGGG
>QMIH01000692.1:166960-179094 GCA_003987875.1 Clarias batrachus | reverse complement strand
AAAAACTCTGCTGTCAGGAGGAATGGGCTAAAATTCCAGCAACTTTTTGTTAGAAACTTGTGGAAGGCGACCTAAAGTATTTAACCAAATACTAACTAAATGAGTGTAAACTTCTGACCCACTGGGAATGTGGTGAAAGAAATAAAAGGTGAAATCTTTCTCTTGTTCTTATTATAATATTTCCATCCATCCTTCTAGGAACCTCTGTAATCCCATTAGAGATCATGGACGCCAATGGTGACCACTGTACAGTATCCATTCCCATTTGGATGACCGTGGTAGGACCAGAAAAATTCAACTGTATCACAAACTCATTCACTCACTACGGACAATTTCGAAATACCACTTGGCCGTAATCTGTATGTCTTTGGAACGTGAGAGGAAACTGGAATACCCAGAGGAAACCCAACATGCACGGGGGGAGAACACGCAAACTCCACGCACACGGACCCCGAGGCGGGAATCGAACCCAGGAACTGAARGTGCAAAGCGACAGTGCTAACCTTYACAAGACCACCGTGCTGCCGTGTTAACATTTAACATTCTTAAAATAAACGAGTGATCCTAACTGACGTACTGTAAAACAGTGAATGTGAGTGTATGTAAGGTCAGGAATTGTGACAGACTGAGTATAAACGTATTTGGCTACGGTTTATGTAAACGTCTGACTGATGACCTGTAGGTGATTGTGAGTGATGAACCATCAAGAGTTTAAATTTGGACAATTGAGTGTATTYTCATGAGCAGTGCAGCCATGTGTGAAAGMGGCTTTAAAACCACTAATAATCGACAATCCAGTACTTGGGAACAGTATTTGTAACTAATTAGTATGAATTAATCAGAGCCATCATGGACCGTTTATTTCGCTCTGCATATGTTGGTTGCTTCCGTGTGCTGCTATGCAGCTCCTCGTGCTGGAATTTAAAACTCATGCTGTTTAAACAGTGTGGTGGTGGCTGTGCCGAGTATTATCATATACACACGTCATTAAAACGTTCCACTTATACAGTACAACACCGACATCAGGGTAACACAGAGAAAGATTCATCTACGCCGTAATGTTCACACTGGTGTTTACAGCCTTAATTTGAGTGCAGTTCCAGAGGAACACTGATCTTTGTGGACCTGTCAGTATTTTCCCCAAACTATTCACCTCATACTGTATTTGAAGTAGAATGGGAGAGAACCGGTAAACGCTGACTCACAGCTCAGTCATGATTCTCACCGTTCGCAGTCCCGCCCCCTATTTGACACCTATCATTTGTTTTACAGTTCACTCATACGAGCCTGTAAAAGTCATTCTGGATATTTTTCATGATATTACAGTTCTTATAATCTTCTGTTGCTTAGCAACTCCTGACCCGTATGATCTTCCACTCATGAGCCATCATGAGCTATTGTTTTAGTCGGATAAATAAGCAGAGGCTCTGCTGGAGCAATAGCTCTGTTCTTCCCACCTGCTGCTGTTCGTCTCATTCCTGAACAGGATTTAGCATACCAAAGGAGACAAGAGAGAAAGAATTTGCCCTTGCGGTTTGGTTTTCAGATTCAGGATTTCTAACATCCTCGTACAAACCAGCAGAGCGGGGTTAAATATAGATGATGCACTGGTTTGTCTTTCAGGATGCAGATAATAGACCTTTACAGAATGCCAAATGCAATGTTAGTTTAGTTTTATGATGGTCTAAAATCGAACAGGAAAATATACTTATTAGGAAATGAATATCTGAACGAATAGTTCATTTCTTCGCTATGAGCCTATTTAACTAAACACAAAGATTATTACTGTTACGCAAAGAATCCTTCATTGTTTACTTTAGGCATTTCCTCACAAAGATCAGCAGCACCATGGGAAAAATAAGGTTATGAACACCTTTCGTCTACTTTGGTATAGGATTCATATAGACGATCCTATTTATCCGCAGTTATATTTACTTACCATGTTACACTTGTTAAAACAATTTTTATTAGGTTTTAAATTGATGTGAATAAAATATGAATATTTCCGTCTATACAGAAATAAAGGCCAACTAAACGTGTGAGTTTGCATTGTTGCATGGCGGTGATTACCTGYGAATTAAAATACTTATTTAACATTTAACTATACATTTAATTTAACTTACAGCAATGCCTCTGGGTCCGGCTTCACCTCTTTCTCCTGGAATGCCAATCTCACCCTGGTAGAGGGGGCAAGAGGGAAATCCATATTCAGATGTAAAGACATACTAAGACTGCGTAACTACATAAAAATGTAACATCGTAGTAAAAAAATTAAATGATCTTTAATAAAATAAATGAAGTTATATAAAACGCAATAGCTATATACAATAGCTATATAACGCTCGGCAACTATATAACATTAAGTACAGAGTAACTTACTCAGTAACTACATTGAAAATATTCTTTAAAATTTAATTTAAAAAACTGCAAAGATGACATATCTACATTGTTACACTTACTGACACAACTATGTAGGTGTACTTAACTATACATAACTATGTACTGTATAGTTAAGTACACCTACTTAGTTGTGTCTAGAAAAGGGTGACAGTACTTGAAACAAAACATACTAAYGTAATGATACAGTAACATGAATGAAATACATTTTACTACATATATAAAGTAAATTAACTACATAGTAAAACCTGCAGATAAAGCTCGGCAGTAAAAACACAATCCAACAACTATGTAAAAATGCAACTACAAATATGAGAAACCTTTACATAGTCAAAGATGTTGAAATGAACAGTTAAACTCACTAAATCTAAAATCAACTAATATAAAACACAATAAGCATACCTACCAACAACCATCAAAGAACTGAGAAACTGTATAAGCCGCATAAAACTACACAAACACAAATGCTATACAATTGCATGTATTAAAACTCCTACTGTATCAATTGAACAATTKAACTTTATTTTTGCCTTCAGCGTGTCATTAGAACAGAGAGCACATTTATTTAGATGTTTTCGTTTGATTAATTATACATGATCATGCCTAAGATGTTCGTCTACAGATATCAAACAGATACATACAGGAATACCTGGCTCTCCGGCTGGTCCTGCTTCTCCCATCTTTCCTTGATCACCCTGCGTGATGAAAGAGTTTAACATGCTCTCAGGTTTTTCTGTCATATAAACTTCAGTCAGAGAGACACAATGGAAGATACTTTAACTGTGGGATCTTTCTCTGTGGGATTTGCGATTTAAATTGAACAAACATGTAAATAACGTCTGTAAATAAAGTGATGGATACCAAATAAYTGTGAACTCCAATGTTGGGATCGTCCTGAGGATGTTATGCAAAGTACAGTTGTACCGTTGCTCTGTATCTATGAGGGATCAGTTCCAAGACCCCTTGTGTATACCAAAATGATCAGATGATCMAGTTCCTTTTATAAGTAATATTTGCATTGGTATGTGTATGTGTATGTATGTTTCTTTAAGTGTTGGTCTAGATGGACATTAAACCGTAATGAAACAATTTAGCTGTAAAGTTTTGAAGCTTTCTCGCACCCCTGCTTGCCTTACACTCAGTTCTTATGACACGAAAGGGTCATTATTATTGGGCCATTGGCCCTTTTTACCCTTTTCACACCTTATATCTTAAAAATGTCTCAAAGATTTRACCAGAGGCAAAGTAAAATGGATTTTCTTATTTCTTTTTCATTGTACGCATGAACTTTTTGTTTATCTTCGRTGCGTATGTTTCTGGAAATTGATTAGATGTAATTCTGTTTATTGATTGAAACACGATCTGAAAGATTTTAATCTATTCAAAGAAAAAGACTTGGATTAACATCCCGAACCTCATTCTAAGCCTGTTCCAATTTCATTGTATAGCCACAAAAACAGCACTTTTACTCACAACAACTCCTTTGGAACCTTTCACTCCAGGCTTTCCTTGCAAACCCTAAAAACAAACCCACAAACAGACTTACACACACTGCTTACACAACGCTGTGAATAGTACGTACAGTGTGGATGAAATGATCAATACTTTACATTTGATCTTGTTGTAGTTAATACAAATATCTGATGTGTCTCAGTAAGCTGAATACTTACAGGTAAACCGTTGGGCCCTTTCTCTCCAGAAACCCCAGGCCTCCCGGCATCTCCCTGATGAACAGTTAGCCGTTTAGTTTATAAAGGTTTATGATACCTAAACTACTTAACAGCAAAAAAATGCCTGGAATTAAAAAAAAACAAGACTTACCTTTTCACCATCTAATCCCTGAGTGCCATCTTTGCCATCTCTTCCTTGCATGCCCTGTTAAAGAGAGAGAGACAGAGAGAAAGAGAGAGAGAGAGAGAGAGACAGAGAGAAAGAGAGAGAGAGAGAGAGATGTATGTGTGTGTGTGTGCTAAATCACATCTCACACTCAGTTATAATCACTATTCCATTATAATAATATAAAAAGGTAATCACTTACAGGTTCTCCTTTAGGGCCTGGAGGTCCAGGCTGACCTTTAGGACCTATTTTTCCCTGTAGAGAAGAGATCACGTTGTAATGACCAGTATTAGGCATCGTCACGGTTATTATTTCAGGGTTATTCACACATCTGATTAAAGTGCGCACTTGATTGCTTGTGCTATGGTTAGCAAGTGGATTTTTTTTTTGTAGGTTCAGAGTGAAATAGTAGTAGCCAACATGTGTATTGTACAGCCCACTATATGATTTATACACCTAATTATTTTTTGTTTAAAATGTACGTTATGTGCTTTAACCTGACTGTATAGATACCATTTTAAGTAGCTCGGTGCTACTTAATCCCAAGCATTTGTTTTATAGGTAATGTCTCTGTAAACGTTTAGTAGGAATAGGGTTGAAAACACACACCTATTGCGATTTAATCTGTCATATTTAAAGTAAATGGTTCATTTTTATATTCAAATATGTTTATCTGTGCTGAGACGATGTTTGCTAATTTTTATTGATCAACTTAAAGTTATTAAAAATATAAATATTAATTTTTGACAAGCTCTACTCTCTAAATTCCCAACTATGTGTATATTACCTGTAATAAATTGCAATATTTTGTGATTAATCAATTAATCAATCGCACAGGTCCTTTTTGCAATTTAGATTTTTTTTAAAAAATGTGATTAATTATGCTGCACTTATTGAGAGGTTAAATAAAACCGGATAAGATGAAACTATGGTTATACGTTTTTTTTTTTTACCCCACATTTTTTCACTTCAATTCCCAAAGTACAGTAAATGGGAACTAAAATGGTAAGAGAGGAACTGAAAGCCACACATGCCGTAGTTTTGGTCAGAAGGCTTTGTTTTAGCCGAACTATTCTAAGTGCTGCTTTGTTAAAGTTTTTTAAAAATTTTGATTAGATCTTAATTAAAATGTCCATTGCATGTTGCGCCATTGCATGTAGGTATAAAAGTGTAAAAAACAAAACAAACAAACAAAAAAAAAAACCTAGGATTTTCTGCTGCTTTAGCTTTTATCAACAGCATCAAAGTTTTAAACAGTTATGTCCTCTAMTGTATAACTAAAATGAAAGCTTCTGCAAAATGAGTTAGATTATTGATTTCAGTACACATGGCGGCCCAAAGGTCTGGATCCATTCGAATTTTCCTTATATGAAATTTGATACCTTTCTTTCTATTCCACACCCACCATGGCTTTACTACCTACTGTAGCATTGTAAGATTGAATAGAGCCAGATCTAATAGCACTCTTTTTTTTCCCCTTTGGGGTCATCAGAAGTTGATCAGAATCCATAGTGCTGCTCTAAAACCCTTTAGTGACAAACTACAGCTATTAAACCACTGTAATGATTAAMGTCTACTTCTAAAATGAACAGCTTTTATATTTAATGATTAGTAATTTCACACAATGGTGAGTATACATATGCGACTTGTACTGTAGATTTTGTTAAATAAATACATTATAAATATTTTTGTAATGACATTATATATATATATATATATATATAACATTAACTGAAAAACCTTGACGCATTACTACGCAAACTGGATTTCCATATCGCAGTCAACTGAAACATATGCGCACTCACGATTTCTCCTTTAGGTCCTTTAAAACCCACGGGTCCTTTCTCTCCGGCGTCACCCTGGAATTATCAAATGAGAGACACGGAGCTCTTTTATTGTTGAGACTCGTCCCTTGAGTGCATGTTAAAGGCAATTCATGTGATCTGGAGGACAATTCAGATCACAAACTCCTGGAGGAAAGATATCAAAGTTATGGAGATACTCACTGTTTTCCCCTGAACACCAACAATACCAGGCTTGCCCCGGAAACCTGGAAAACCCTGCAGACCGCCAGGGAATAACAGCAAGCCGAGTGTGAATGATGAAGATTATAATTATTATTATAGTATTACAATAAACGTAATGATGATAATAAAGAGGTAAAATATCTCACTCTGTCTCCAACGGCTCCCACAGGACCTGGGAGTCCTCTCAGACCTCGGGGCCCCTGAAAAAATATTTCCCATAAACCTTCAGTGATTTCCATTCTCAATATAGTGTATGTGATGCACCGCAAAGCTTGTAATGATATAATTAGCTTTTAACTGAACTTTTGGATGACATTAAACTAATAACTTTTTACATATATTTCCTCAACATGCTTTTCTCTTCGGAGAGAATGTGAAAGGTCCTAAATTTTCTTCACCCCAATTTTCCCCAAGTTCTGTCTTCTTAAAAGAAAAATAACACAACAATGTGGAAATGTCTTGGAGCGAGGTCATGACTGTACGGCGGATGTGGTGATGACTGTGGCGAGTTCCTGTAATGTGCAAGTGGTGTTGGTGAGTGATTGTGTGTACAGTTTGGGCTCCGATCGTCACTCAAGGACGTCTGGCCTTCTTTAAAACGACATTACATGTTGTTTTAAACATATGACAGTATAGCAGCTATAAACAGCGTCTTTATTTCCTTTGCTTTACGTGAATAAGACAAAAAGTTCATCTTGTTGTGCTTGTGGGAAGCTGCAAAATGGAAACTCTGGAAGAATTTGGTTCTGACAAATAAATGTCAAATAATATCTCTTACAGAAAACTAAACCACATTGATGTGTATACATATTTCTTTTTTAATCACATTTTTAAAGTTAGTCTTAGAATCAGTGGYGGCTGGTCAATACGGGACGCAGGGGCGMCGCCCCACTTAAAGTTAGGCAGAGAAGAATGCTACTTTAACATGTAATTATTTAACATAATAATTTAGTCACAATATTCCGCTGTATTTCTTAATATAATTTATTTGCAATAAAAAAAAAATCTAAACTGTATTACGTTCATTTCTGTTGGTGTATGCGGGGCGCCGGACAAACGACTGTCTATGTAGGCATGAAATTTTTGAAAAGCATGTGACTTGAGGCTGAGCTCTGATTGGATCTTTTCAAATCATCCTTGGGGCGGAGCTCTGTGCACCCCGAACTCTCCCACTTTTGTTCTTAGCGAATCAATATTGCTTTTAAATATTTGGGCTCATGTGATTGGACCATGTGATTCTCAGCGAGTCTTTTCCAGCGGAGCTGCTGACTGGATGTGATGTGAGTCAGGACTTTATTTTATACTAGTAGTAATGATGCGCAATCACCTGATAAATGCCTATTTACAGGCGAGTATTAAAAGTGTCATTTAAAATTAACATTTTTTTTGCGCCAGCCACCACTGCTTAGAATCAGTGGCGCTTCCATCGCACAAGCTAATGTGAACAAACTGCTACTATAGAAACGATTGTATTGGCTAAGCACATTAACATAAACGTGTGATTTTAATTGCGACTTATATTTTTGTAATAGTTGCTCTTATAGGAAAATAATCAACACATCAGATCTGATAATTCAACACCACAATTGTGTGAAGACACAGATGTGCTTGAGATAYTGTGGGGAATTAGTTGAAGTCTGGAGAGGAGCTCTAAATCCATCCTGCTGGTGCCATGACGGTGCTAATTTATATATGTTAGTTTAGCACCAAGCTAACTCCTGTGTGCTTCTCTACAAYGTTTGATATGTAAGTTAATGCAGAAACAAAYAAACATACAACAAAACAAAATCCACGCATAATGACCTACTGCCATAAAAAAACAAAATGTTAGTCCTTAAACTTAAAAAGCTCTAAGGCTGAAACAAGAATCTATAGGATGGATCACTCACCTGTAGACCAACAGTTCCTGGGATACCAGGGGGYCCGGGTGGGCCTCGCTCACCCTGTGCCGAAAACATAGAGATAGTTACACAAACTGTCAGTATAGAGGACGCAATGAAATAACATATTATCCAGTATATACTGCAATCACTCCATCATCTAACCAAATATTTAAAAATCCAAAATACTTAATAACAGCCCCATCACACCCCAGTCTTACCTTCTCACCATTTTTCCCTAGTTCTCCTTTGTCCCCTTTGTGTCCTGTGTGTCCCTAAAAGGTTATAATAATGTTACTTATTAGCTACCATACAAATATTTGCAGTCAGTTTTAGAGAATTAGTTTTTCAGCAAAACTAAAAGATGCATTTGTATAAAGCATCAGAATAGTTACCTTGAAACCAGGCATTCCAGGGGGCCCTGGGGGTCCTGGTGGACAGATAGCGGGGCACTGAAATATAAAAAAAATCGGTAATATATAATTACATTTTCTCAGAAAGATTGAAATACTAACAGTAAATTTCAATTGTTAATACTTTGATTTTAAATWGAATAAATAGGAATCAATTAATTAAATGATTGATATTTCTGAAGTCCATCAGTATGATAAATTGCTTTAAAAATGGCTTTACAAATTTGAAAGTTTAAAAAAGCTAGCAAAAGCGGCAATGTGTGAAACTTTTGAAGTTGGAAATGATAAACTTGTTTATTATTATGAAATGTTTATAGGTTACTGACTAAAACCTTAGATAAAATGCTTAGTCTAATCTATTTAGATTATTCATTTTTCCGTCTATAGAAACCGAAGCAGTAATTGGTCTATTTAGAATTAGAAAGCTAGTTCTAGCTCATGTTTACTTTAGAATTTTAAACGGGTTATTACTTCTAAATTAACTTTTTTTAAAAAATAGAAATTGTTCATTATAGATTAAAAGTCAGATTTGGTGAAGTTTTCCTGTCTACACTGTCAAGCCAATGCAAATCTGTTGTTAAATATTAAGAAAAGCTATAATTTGAACATAACAAAAGTTGTCCTTTTAGATGAAAGATTTTAAATGATGGTTTAAAAAGATGTTAAATAGATGTTCAATACACTATTGAAATATTGCATATCAATTACAGGAATAAATTCAACACAACTTCGCATGATACATTTAGCCTGACTGGTGGAGTTTGAAGAACTTACCAATACCTCTCCATTTCCCTCAGGAAGTGCTCCAGGTAGTCCCTAACCAGACAAGAAAGCACACATTACACTATAGTTAAAKATCGAAGGTTAATTTGTTGTCTAACTTATGCATATTTTTCCTTTACTCGATTTTCTGTTGCCTTTTCTAGCAGTCTAATTCAGAAACATTGTCCTATTGTGTATTCATTATTATTTTGSGTATGCATGAAAAATAACAATTACTATAAATTTCATTAGTGTGTTTACATTTAGGTGTCAGATGGATTACTTACAGGTGGCCCGTCTATACCTGCAGGACCTGGAGGTCCTGGAAGACCCTCTGGTCCCTAAACAGAGGCAGGTGATTAAAATCAGGTAATTTATTAATAATTATTTATAAATGAAGTTCTTTAAGATTGCAAGTGAGCATGTTAATCAGTTAAGTGAAGCTGATTAACAGATATTAAATAGCTGAGTCTAAATTCTGTGACAGTGTGTGAAAGTCCATAAAATGATTTTCCTTATTATTACCACAATGAAGAATAACATCAAATTTTATTCATACACGACTTAGCCATAACATTAACACATTAACAATGATGATCAGTTATACCCCAGTAAATCGGCGAGAGAATCATTAGGGCCCAAGGCACAGCCATAAGAGCCAGTCTGTTGGTTCTGATCCCACAGAAAAGCCGATGCAGCTCAAATGCATATCACATATCACAAATGCAGCCATGATAGAAAGGCACCAGCACACCCAGTGTCTCCACGCATGGGGCCAAGCAGGCTAAGAGCCCAAGGCCTCCAACCTGGCCAGCAAGATCCCAGACTACCCGAGTGGCGCAAAGGAAACGTAAAACCTGTTTTGTTTTAACGTCATAATATTGTGACTGATTGGTGCAATTTGATTAATAGTAATTGTTAATCATATGGTTAATATGAAAGAAGGTAATCTTTAAAAAGATGACATAAACAGGAATATCACGCTATAATGGAGCTATGAAGCATTCATTAATAAAAGTTTGTACTGTTCAATTTTTCCATTGTGCAAACTGCTGGTCTAAATCTATGTAGTTGACTCGTGTTAGAATTAAACATAGACACAATGCTAAAGCTACATTATCATCCCAGTCATGTCCATCACACAGTTCTGCTTTCAGGTCTTTCAGGCCAAGTTTCTTAACTKCTAATACTGTAGATAACAGTGTGTTGTCCATCGGCAGATCTGTCTTAGACACCGAGCACCAGCTGACTGAGGAAATGAAGACATGATATTTTTTCAGGCACGATCCCTTTGGGACGCTTCTTATAACATCCAATTCAACAGTTCTAAATGTTACATGCTGAYGTTTGGTATCTAACCCCAAGAGTCTGTTTTCCAATTCCCCTTTTTATACCACTGACTCGACCAGGACATCGTCTGTCCTTTCTGTTGATGTTCGAAGAAGATTAAAAGACTCACTGGGGCTCCCTGAGGTCCAACACCACCAGGCAATCCATTAGCGCCAGACAGCCCCTGCAATCACACACACATATACACACAGTCTGGTTATTACAACATCAATTTTTACTACAAAAAACCTAATCAGTGACTGCTGGAATATGTACGGTACTTACAGGAGCTCCAGGTCTCCCTCTGCCCTAAGAGACACACACACACACAGGCTTATTATGAACTTATCAACATYAGMCAGTTTACTAATAATGAAATGAAATACTTATTCCAATAATAAATAAGAGATAAATCTATTAAAATAACTACAAATTTAACACTATCTTATGCTTGGTGTAAACACAATGTAAATCCTGGGAATATTAATCCTGGGGAATATACTGTAGGGCCAGTGGAATGCAGGGCGCTGGGTATATTAAATGAATGAGCAAACTACTGTAACTACCCAAGCAGAAAAGAACAAAAGTGGGGTAAAGTTATATAACCTGTGAGAGCCCAAACAAACTCATGTAATAAGACATATTAATCATGGCTGTACTGTTTCAAGGTGGACTTACAGGAGGGCCAGGTGGTCCGGGAGGTCCTTGATCACCCTACAAAAACACATATAACAATCCTTAATGCATAACGTGCAWTATATMAAATTAGCTAGTTAACTATATAAAGCATCCCAAAAGATGGCCTAATGACATCCAGAAAGAGAAAACATTAGACTAATAGATTGTGTAAAAAAAAGACCTGGACAAACGCTATGTTACGTCACCCATAGGTTTTCTGAAGACTCCGCCTGGTTAATCCAATCCGATTGGACAAATGGATGGAATGAACCGAGCCTGACTGTTGGTTATAACGCACCTACGCACGACAGTTACAAGCTTCTTAGATAAAATGCTAAAGTGGTTAGCAGTAATTTATATGCTAGGATTACTGTGCATTGGATTCAACTCTGTCATGCATGCTCTACTTGTCTCAACTTCTCCATTCCTTGTGGTTAAACTACACACATTCCAGTTAGCTCGTTGGCTGAAGTGGTTCACTGCAGACAGCTAGTGGTTTGAAACCTGCATTGCAGCTGTCACTCAAATCGGCCATGCCCCTAATTATGCATCATTTTATGGCTTAACATAATTTTACCTGATGAGATGCATARAACGTCACCTTGTACAGCCGTCATGAATGGGAAATCTGGATATGAAGACCAGAAATGTGTGTACCAAGTTGCAAACTCTATAGCTATTTCAGTTGTAAAGTTCTCTCTGGGGGCTCTGAGGGGTCTGATTCACTTTTGCAGCCAGCCCCCAGTGGACATTTGAGGAACTGCACATGTTAGCACTTTTGTGTTTTTTTTTTTTTTTTTAGAACTGGAGG
>QMIH01000692.1:127648-158144 GCA_003987875.1 Clarias batrachus | reverse complement strand
TATGTGCAAACCTTAATGCTACGTCATATGATATCACGTCCATCTCTAATCTGTTCAACAATCTAACCCTCTCACTATTCATTTACTTTATTCAAAAGTGTCAAGTGAGAAATATAAGACGTGAGGCGCGTCACTCAGTAGCTCCACCCATCAGTGACGCTGGAATGAATAAATTGTAGCACTCCGGGTTTGAAGGGTGGAGCTTTGATTTGTAATAAATTCTGGACCGAAACATAAATAATCCAGTCATAAAGGAGTTATTCACAGCTACCAACACGATTTAGTTCGGATTTAGTKTTTACTCCCATGTTGCCTCACTCCTTAGGTACATTATTAAATCATTTTAGATATTATATAAAAATAGGTTATTGCTGTATTATACTAGGCTTGGAAAATCAAAATTGTATAATCTTAGGTTGCAGATTAGGGAGTAAGAGAAAGTTTAAAATAATAATAATAGTAATAATAATAATAATGATAATAATATAGAATGTTTTAAAAAAATGTAATCTTTAATAATTCTGAGCAAAACCAAATTTCTATCTATCCATCCATCTATGTGTATAAATATATTCATTTACTATATACATATTTCCATGATCTAAAATTTGTTTCCTATACACATGAATTTTAAGCTGTTTTTGAACTTCTTGTCAAAACCTGAAAGTGTCTTTGGAATGTCTTTTTAAATATTCTATAATAATATAACGTTCATAAACAAGCTGTTTCCATAATCATACGCTTTAGTATTTACAGTTAGACTCACATCAATGCCATCATTCCCAGGCTTTCCTTGAGGTCCTGGAGGTCCAGGTAGCCCACGAGGTCTAGGTGACTGAAACACACACACACACGCACACACACACACACACACACACACACACACACACACACACACACACACACACACACACACACACACACACATAAAATACTTCAGTTCATAAACTAATTTTATATATGTGTATATCTACATGTATTATATAAAGACCCAGTCACATCTATCTCCATCTCTAAACATATCATTCATTCCAATCATTAATCTGCATCTCTTACTGGCGTGATTTACAACCTGATCACATTTTTGAAACTAAATTATATTTTATCTGAAAATTTTTCATGTAACCGCAAATCAAGACTCCGGATTCACGTCTGCATGGAATAACAAGCCTGTATTCATTGCGAGCGGCGGGAGGTCAGCGCTCCTCACTCAGGTATTTCAGTGGCGCAGGAGCTACGATTGGAACAAAGCTGTCATTGTGAGCAGGAGGACGCTGAACTCCCGAGCTCGGCATTCCTTGGGCAGACTTCACAAAGTTCACAGTAACGTGAAAAGTCTGAGTTCTTCATAAACAAAGCCAGTAGGTCAATATTGCACACACACACACACACACACACACACACACACACACACTACTCAAACTCTTTAAACATTTAACTCTAGTGGAAATCAATTAAGCATACGACAAAACAAAACATTGACATCTAAGCATCATTAGAATGAACACACAGCTCTGTGTAGGAAAGAGAGAGGTGACCCGTCCCTACAGCTCTAGAAACATCATTTAAACCATTCGAGAGGCATTAAGTTCGGTTCTMCATTTACAATCTAATAATCAACAATTTAATGAGGGTATCTGTATAAAACACCACAGCTTAGCTATAGCGCATAAAATCAGCAGATTCATGAGAAGTCAAATGTAATGACTAAAATTCTACATTTCATTCATTTCAAACTTCAATATGCAATAGACACACCGCTAACGTCAAAGATCGTGTCCATGGAGTTTCGTCTCTGTGAGATACTGAGAGCAGGAACACCTTTAGCATGGAACATCGGTCATCTCTTGCTGCACGATTGGATCCATCATTTGCTCTCACACATTATTATTGAATTTGTAGCAAGCTCAGTGAGAGCAGAACCAGAACCAGAACCAAACCTCTAACTCAACCAACATTTTGACCAGACCTCATCATCATGAGGTTTTGCCCCGATCATCACAGACCTGCGGCATCTGTCAAAAATCTCCACACACATCTCCATACACACCTGAGCGAGGGATGAGACCAAAAGCTGGCAGAGCAAAAGAAACCCCAGAGCTGAGAACATGGCCATGGCGTCTCGTCCGTTCCCTCAGCTGGAAGAAGACGAGTGGATCCACCGGTTCCTATTAACACGCGTTCTCCACACGGACGCAGCGATCCTGAGTGCCTTTTGCTGCTGATTCCAGATAAACCGGAGCCTCCAGCCCAAAGGGGGCAGGGATGGATGGATGGACAGGGCGAAGGAGAGGAGAGAAAGAGGCGGAGGTGGGCAGAAATGAGAGTGGGAGGCATTGAAGGCGCGAGGAGGGAATAGAGAGAATGGGAGTGTGAAACTTGAGATTTCTTTGGGGTGGTGGTGGTGGTGGTGGTGGTGGTGAGGTGCGTGTGGGGAAGAAGGACTCCAAATTGTAACACATGCATAGAAACCAGAATAAACATCATAAACTTTTGAATGTTTTCACCAAACATGTGAATCCTTCCTGATATGTGAAGCCTTTACACTCGCCTTTTGAGTTGTACTAAATCTAAATACGCCTACGTCTGATATACTTTACCAGACCAAACATAACGTTGTCATTTCAGAAGGGTTAAATTATTGGGCTGCATCAAGCAATGATGAGATTTAAGGAGATTTGAAGTAACTGGAACCGGGTTAAGGACCCTTCAACACATTATGAAAACCTGGATGGACAGTGCTGAGCAGTGGAAATGTGGTCGGGAAAAATGGAGATCATTTTTTTCAAGTTGCATGGTTAAAAAATCAACAGTAAAAATCTGAGCCATGTTTAATAGTGGGTGAGGGTAAGCAAATGTCCATACACATTGTATGAGCATTTCACACAATGTGAGGAGACTGAACAGGATTGAGACTGAACAGCTGTGTCCACTTGTTGGTGAGACTCATCAGAGAAAAAGGCTTCAGTTTGCTAGGAACCATCAAGACTGGACTTTGGACCGATGGGAAAAAGGTCATGTGACCTGATGAGTCCGGACTGAGCTTATTCCAGCGTGATGGGCGTGTCAGGGTGAGAAGGGAACGCATGAAGCGATGCACCCATCATGCATAGTGTCCACTGTACAAGCCTCTGGAGACAGTGTTATGATCTGGGGYYRYTTCARTYGCTCAGGTCGAGACTCAGCAACGTTATGTGGCAATAAAATGAAGTCACATGACCACCTGAATGTACTGAATGACCAGCACATCACATCTATGGAGTTTTACGTCCCTGATGGCACAGACAAATTCCAGGACTCAGAGTGTGAAAGAGTGGCTCAGGGAGCATGAGGAATCATTTTCACAAAAGAGCTGGACGCCGCAGTGTGTGTGTGTGTGTGTGTGTAATCAAAGCTAAAGGTGATAAAGTGAAATCTTAGAGTGTGTGATTTTTTTTTGGCTCAGACAGTGTATTATTCTGCTCTTTAAAATAAATGACTAATGAGTCATAAGAGTAATTATGGTAGAAGATGTACGGATGATTTAAGCCAAGTAAAGCAATTTMCCTTTACACTTAATAAACGTAACTGGTGAAGATAGGAATTACGGCTCATCTGACTCGGCCACCAAGTAGACACGATTTCCAAACGACTCAGTGGCATTGACAAAGGCTGCAAGATTTTGAGGAGGGTTTTGGTGGTGCAGCGGTTAGCACTGCCCCTTTGTACCTCCAGGGTTTTGTGTTAGAATTTTAACACTGCCGAGTCTGGGTGGAATTTACATGTTCCCCCTGTGCTTGACGCATGTCCTCCGGTTTATTCCGCACAGTCCAAAGACATTCACTGTAGCCTGATTAGTGTTTCCAAATTGCCCATAGTGTATGATTGTGTGTGTATGCCTGTGTCCAGCGATGGCTTGGTACCCTAGGTTACTAGGTTACTAAAGGGAGGTGGGGGATAACCCAAGTAAAGGGAGAACAGGAGAGGACCAAGTACTGAACCCTGTGGAACACCGGTATAGAGTCTGCATGGGGCAGATGTGGATCCCATCCATGTCACCTCATACGACACATCTTCTAGATCGAAAGCAAACCATTGTTCACTGAGTCAGATGCAGCTGAAAGGCCGGGGAGGATGAGGACAGATGAGAATTTAGCTGATCCAGCAGCATGGACCTTTTCAGTGACTGACAGAAGGGCAGTCTCTGTGGAATGTGCCACTATGAATCCTGGGTACCTTTCGCACTTGACGTCACAATGTTGGGACGTTAGTCACTGCCAGTCCCAAAACCCACATTTAATCCAGTCACAGAAGCATTTCAGCACAAACACACATCTGATAACATTATGCCATTGAAACAACACGCTGTCTCTTTATTATTTCCTTCTTAGTCTTTCTGAAAAGCCTCCAAACTGGCTGTGTTTTATTTGACTAACTTGCTTTTATTACACAAGGCTGAATCGCTCTTGAACAATGGCTCTAMTCGGAGTGTGGAACAAAGCATTGAACCCCGTACATAGTGCACTCCCCCCCCCATTTTGCACTAAATGTGATTAAACCCTGGACCTGTTAGTTAGCTATTAATTCAAGAATGCTTGAAATGTCAATATTAGCTAATGCTAACTGCACATCATTTTATTAAGCATAYAGCACCAGAAGCACTTATCGAGCTCACATGCGCCCCCAAATTTGGGAGGAATCACACATTAGTACATCATCTGGGGATGAATCAATCTTCTGCAAGTTAATCTCCTTATTACCTTCCTAATCCATTTTCACACATTTGTTTCTCTTCTGAATAGGTTATTAATTCCACCACAATGTACTGCGTATGAAAATAATCAGCAGAACAAAACTATCAATTGCTTGATAAGGTTTTTTGGGTAAAAAGCATTAGGTAACCCAGGAGGTCTTTTTTTTTAATGGCCCGGAACTACACCTTAAATGTAGTYATCAATGAAAATGAACAGTGTCTTGCTTTGGGGAATTTGGAGACACCAATTAGCCTAACCTGCATATTTATGTGAAGAAACAGGAGTACCAGGAGGAAACCCAACAATCACAGGGAGAACATGCAAACTCCACACACACACACACACACAAACAACTGGGGCAGGAATTGAAACCTCAACATCCATGCCGCTGGAAATGTGTGTTCATTGCACAWACCTATTAAAACAAGCTATTTAATTTAGTTTTTTTATTCTGGATTTATTAAAGACTATGCATTTAGTGTTTCTTAAATGTTCAAAATGTTAAATGTTCAATCATTTATTGGAATTGGTTGTTTTGTTTTAGAAGCATTTATAAGACAGGCTTACATAAGTAAAAAAATAAGTAAAAAAACAAAAAAGAAATCCTCTTGATCTAGATCCCACCCCCTCTCCCCAATCTCCTGGATCACTCCGAGTCCATCCTAATCTCATACTCGGGTATTTTAGACGAATAGAAGTCAAAGCATTCAGGTACAAGAGAGAGATTCCTTAAAACACTTGCACAGAAAATAGCGGAAGTCAACATGTTGATTTTTGTTTTTCTGTTTACTTTTCTTTCATTTGGAATAAAAAGAGAAATCAAATGAAATGCAGAACATTTCAGTACMTTCCAAACCGGGTCGACAGGCTGCATTCACAAGCATGGAATGTTTCCCAAAGTCCTTGAGTGCTCAGCAGGTCAGTCCATAAATACATGAGATCAAACATGATCTTGTTTCACACCAGCCAAATGCATTCGAAACTATATTTGAAATTTTTTTTCTAAAACAAAGTAAACAACATTCTTTTTTGAACGATAAAAGTCAGGAAATATGAATAGTCGGTGATCCTATTTTATTGGAAAGTAGAAATGATCTTTGTGATCTTGAACACAACCACAATATATTCTCACTG
The DNA here is from genome assembly GCA_003987875.1 of Clarias batrachus. NCBI lineage: Eukaryota > Metazoa > Chordata > Actinopteri > Siluriformes > Clariidae > Clarias > Clarias batrachus. The sequence continues at coordinate 152,277 of QMIH01000692.1, read as the reverse complement.
GCCACTTTATTAGGAGCACCATGATTATTTCACCTGCTCAATCATGCACATTATTTAATCAATCAATCAATCAATCAATCAATCAATCAGATAAAATCAAATGGAACCAAAACGATAAATAAAATCAGGAAAGGTTTAGTCTTGGTCCTGGAGGGTGGAGGAGCATTTCAGAAACTTGCTGCTTATTTTTATTAGCGAGGACCGGATTGGATTAAAAATAAAAAAAAACAAAAAAACATCACATTTGAGCTGGAATTAGACAACGTGGTTTGTAATGTGAACGAGGTATAATAATGGCAGTGGTGTAAAAGATTTTCTCAGAACATGTCGAGCGTCAGAATACCAATAAATCAATCATTGTGAGTTCTCAAGCTTATCTGGAGATTTTTTTTTCTCTTTCTGAATTCAATTAAACCATTTCATAAGAGCTGTAATAAAACGGAGTCATAATGTCATGATGTTGTGTCTCAAGCTGATTCTATGAACATGATCTAGAGTGTACTTCACTTCTGAGAGCTCCAGGATAATCGAGTATACACGAGGCATTCATGATAAAGTAGCCAGAGTCTAAGAACTGGAATGTTCTTAAATAAAAAATAAATAAACAAAAGAATCATCATCATCATTATTGTCGGAAAACCTGCGCAATACTTAATAGACTTAAACTGAAAAAACTAAACAAAAACAAAATCAGATCAGTTCAGTGCACTGAATCGAGAATGAAGAATCTGATGAAGCTCATATCCTGGTTTTAATTTCTTCTTCTTCAGATTAACAAACTAACGTTTCAGCTCTCTCTTCCTGCATCACGGCCTCAAAAAGAAAAGTGCTAATTATCAACATCCAACAATCATCATCATCATCATCATCATCAAAACGAGTGAAAAAAATTAAATAAAAATATGAGGAACTATGGCAGGATTTAACATCTTCATATACAGGTAGACTTTTTGAAAATGAAAATAAAATAAGCATTTACATCTTTTATCTCGAACGAACAAAACGAACGACTGAATTCATCCTTTCTTTTAAAGAATAATTTTCACATTATTAGATTTTGATATCGAGTTCATCACATTCCATCTTGTTTTTTTTCCCCTCCTCCAAAATTATTGTTGTTCCTATCTAGACACTAATTCATCGAAAGATTAGGATTTTTTTTTTTTTAAGCATCCCCGCAGCTGGGCTCGGTCTCCATCAGCTGAGCCRTGTCCGTGCCGTTGGTTTTCTCTCCGTCGTTTGTCTCAGAATGAAGACCCGGTTTCTCCGGCGAGCTTGGGSCGTCTCCTGAACATTTCGCATAATCAGTGATTATTAACGGGGCGTTCTCCTTGGTTCTGGCAAGTTTTCCCGCTCGTTCAAAACGAGGTGAGGACTTTAAGGTGTGTTTGGGGCTTTGTGAGACCTGCGTTCCAAAACTCGATCCTCTCGGAGATGATGAAATGTTCTTGGTCTCTTCGACGTCCTTGACTTGGGTCATGTCCTGATCCGATTTAGAGGACGTGCTCTCTGCGTCTGGTGTCTTTTCTTCTTCTTCGTCGCTCTTAACGGTGTTTGTTTCACCGCCCGTGACGTCCATCTCTCCGTTATCGATGTGGTTGCCATTGTTCAGAAGTTCCTGATCCGTTGAGGAACCTTCATCTTTCGTTTCTAGGTCCACCGTCGAACCTTCATCATCTTTTTGTTCTGGGTCCACCGATGAACCTTCGATGCGCGCGGAGTCGTCTTCGTCCCGGTTCTCGCCGTCTCTCTTGTTCCTACTCGGCGACTCCTGCCGCTTCGCCTCTGCTTTCTTCTTGAGGCGTTTCTGGATTCTTCTCGGACACCATACGAACTTGTCCTTGGGCTCGAAGTGCTGGAAGGCGTAGCTGATGAGATCACGGCGCTTGCGTTTGTTGCGCACGGCGAACAGGAAATAGTCGAGGACGCTGCGCTTGACGCTGCTCAGGTTCTTCTTGACCAATGTCTCCTCTAGGAAGAACTGCACGAGCGGAGCTTGGTAATGCTCGAAGCCGAGCTCGCCCAGACTCTTCAGGATGCGCGTGATCCGCAGGTTGTTGTGCATGTTCCTGAAAGAACACAGCAAACACACAAAATCACTCCAGAAGATTAATGTTATATCACAAACAGTGTTTGGACTCAAAAAATTAGGGCCTGACTGAGAGATYACAGAACTTCACATGGATGGTGGAGTTGATTTCTTTATCATAAAAGCACACCACAAAGTGTGTTATTCCAACGAACACAGACCTTTTCACGGTGGTCGAGATGTGAAAAACAAAACAACAAATRAAAAAAATACARCGGCAATTCAGAGAAGCCGGAAAAGGTAGGTGCGGTTTGCGAGTTAWATTCTTACCGCTCATCTTGAGTGGCAGATGTGCCGTCCAACCAGTGGTAAAACTTTYATTCACCAACTATACCTTTTCCAGTTTGTCTAAATTGTCGTTGTGTTTACTGGWTTGTTACTGTGTTTTTAGACCYGTTTTGTTTTCAGTTTTGTAATTTTGTTTTTGAATTTATTACGTTTTTGATTTTGTTTTTTAATTTGTTTATTTTGGTTTTGTGATTTTGTTTTTTAATTTGTTTATTTTGTTTTTGTTATTTTGTTTTAAAWWWTTTTAGTTTGTCTTTGAACTTGTTATGTTTTTGGTTTCGTTATTTTATTTTTGATTTGTTTATTTGTTTTTTTTAATTTTGTTTTTGGTTTTGTTTATTTGGTTTTGTAATTTTGTTTTTGTTTATTTGGTTTTGTAATTTTGTTTTTTCTGTTTTGTTATTTTGGTTTTAATTCATTTTGTTTTTGAATTTGTTTTTTTGTTTTGTTATTTTGTTTTTTAAATTTGTTATTTTGTTTTCAGTTTTATTTGTTTTGCACTTCTCTGTCCACTGTAACATTAACCATTTGTGTTTGTTTATGAGCAGCATTCGAGTCAATCCGGGACTTGTTCCTACATGATGTGGGCGGCACTTTGCCAAGTCCAAGAGATGATCTACAGAGGTGTCAATAGTTATGTGTATCCCTCTCCATTATTTGATATCACACAAGGATTTTTAGCTCCTTAAGATTAAAATAATAATAATAATAATAATAATAATCCTCAAAGTAATATTCGTCATTACTCCGTATTTCCAGGAAAAGAATTTTATTTAGGAATAAAGCTTTAGTTCCTTTATTCCGCGTGTGCATGCATGAATATTAAGTGATGTGAAAGCAAGTTCACTTGTTAGTTATAAAAACAACTTCCTCTCTCTGAGTGCGTGTGTGTGTGTGTGTGTGTGTGTGTGTGTATGCACACTCAGTGTGACTCACCGCTCCAGATTAGCGAAGCGCTCCCTCCAGTTCTCGGCGCGTCTCACATCGCCGGTCTGTCTGTCTGCCAGCTGGATGCCATAAAAACCCAGCATGAGCTCGTAGGAATCAACCAGGCGCCTTTTTGCCTCTTCATTCTGTTGAAATGCCTGCGGAGAAACCAGACACACACTTTTATATAACGCACACTCACACACACACTTATAGACACTACCAGGCAGGATACAGTCACCGAGTCCAGCTTTACTCAGACACGAGTCTCTGACCAGCAGCTGTTTTATTATATCAGTTATAACAACCTATACTGTATTTATACTTGGAATGGATCTGTACGGATCGCTCTGCGCAATTCTGCACGTGTGAACCGTCAATTAATTGCAAGTTTAAAAACCATCATAGTGCGAAATAAAAAAATATATACTGACGCTGTACTATATGGTGTTATATTTGGGCCGTTCTTTAGTGAAATAACTCCTTTTCTGTATCCACAAAAATTGTATTGTCGTTCATTTAAAAACTCTGCTGTATCCACAAATTATCTGTATCATTTAAAATTACTGCTCAAAGGAAGACCAATGAAAAGTACCAATGAAAAATAAGCTCAGTCAGCTCGATCACGTCTTCATTCTCACCTGGATTTCCTTCTTGGTCAGTTCTGTAGCCAGGTAATTCACCCCCGGCTCACGCAGAGGAAACAACCTACAGGACAGACRTGTGTAAGTTTATCATCAGTATTATTATAACCACAGATCTACAGTAAGATAACCTTAGAGGTAGCTGGCTTAAAACATTAGCACAGAGACGAGACAAGCATAAACTGAAGCTAATAAAAAAATAAAACATAAAAATCTAAGCATTTAAGCCTTATGAATCTATTAAAATCTTCACCACTGGATGTAGGAATGAACTCGTTCAAGTCTCTTATAATCCGATTTCCACTCGCTGTGAAACGTCTCGATCGACACGTCTGAAACAGGAACAAAATAAAAAAATTTAAATAAATAATAATTAAAAAAAAATATATTAACGACTACAGATTATTTAGTGTTTCATTATCATCAATTAGTCTTTATTACTAATTACTACAGAGCAGAAGAGGCACGCACCATCCGGAGACGACTTTATTTCGTTTAGATAGAACTTTAAATTCAGCATCCTGTCTTCTGAACAGTCTTCATCGATGAGGTTCTGAGGAGAGAAGAGAGAGAGAGACAAAAATATACGAAAATGAAATTTGCATCTTCATTATTAACATAACGTGAACTCATCATTAATATCTATTATTTTTTGCACTAGTGGTGTACACTCGGTCCTCTTCCACTTTCCTTCTAGATACAAATGTTGGTCCGTCCTGAGCAGTATCTTTCATTGAACAATTTTCATTTTCTCAGTTTTGCCAGATCACACTGACAAAATCCCCCAAAGGCAGTACTGAAAAATGTGGACACCCCAGTTAAAAACAAACAACACAAATAATATCACTTCTAGGACTCATGCATGGTGCGATGACGCAGAGTCACAGTTACCATCAAATCAGCCGTTAATTTCTGAAAAGTTTAATTCTTCTTATACCGAAGCAATTTCTTAATTATTACATTTATTTATTTATTTTTTGAGAGATTAAGGGGAAAAAAGGAACCAAAGAAACGGCAAATGTAAACCTTCTGATTAAACCTACCGACTCCYTTCATGATTAATAAATTATAATGTTATAATATTATGATAATACATTATTTTATATATACATTATATATATACACACACATACATACATATAATAACATAATATATACACTCTGCTTTGTTAAGTCTAAGTTCATGTGGAGTTCCTGTTATACAAGATCCTCTAAACGAGACGTTCCTGTGGAAATGATAAATTAAAACAAGGGCAATAAAAATAATCCTGCACTGCAGTCATACTTTCTGATCAGTGTTCAGCAGGATTAAAYTTCACTCGTCGRGYGCTCGACACTGGAAGTGCGAKGCCACAGTACAGCACAATAAATATCATAAAAACTTTTCAACTAAAACAGCCTTTAGGGTTTTTCATAGAGGGTATTGCATTATGCATTGCGCATGAATAAATTCTGTGAGTTCGGTGCTCGTGCAATAATAATCTACTCACTGGATAGCCGCGTCTGTAGGTCTGCATGTCTTTGGCCGCCCGCAGATTTCTCGAGGAGGAATTCGACCACTGTGTGATAAGAATAAGAAAATTACTTATTATAAATTATTTACAAGTTTAATATTTAAACAGGACAAAGAAACTATTAATGAACTCAGGATAAAAATAAGGTGCCTAGTTAACACACACATGCGTACCAGGCTATACAGTAACAACATCTTTTTTTTTTTTTTAAATATTATAATTATTTCCTCACTTTACATTTACACATTACCACATATACACATTTACTTGTTGTAAAAAAAGGCAGAGATTGTTATAAACCAGAAACGGGAATCACCTGATACGATCTCATCATGATACCGCGGTGCTGATTTGATTTGTATTACGGTTCTGTAAGTATCACGGATTAATAAAATATCCTGATCCAATATTACATTTTTTCCAGATTTTGTTACAATTTTAATTTTTCTTAATAACATTAGTTTTCTAAAAACCAACGCAGCGTTTAAACAAAACAAACTAATGTTTTAAGTTAAACATTTAACTTCAAACAAAAAGCTACACTTTACTGATGAATGCGTATCTCTGTTACATCATCCGCCTTAATTATTATTTCTAAACAAACTTGAATATTTCAGAGTGCGGCACTTGCAGGATTATGAAGAAATGGCGACACCTTGAGCGCGTGTTCAGCAGTTGTGAGCCTGCATAGCTTCTAACGCAAGCGAGTTTTAAGATTGGTGTATACTCGTACATATAACTCGTATATAACACCATAAAATGCGTTTCTGTTGCGTCTAAAGAACGGTGGCTGATCAAACTGAAAACCAGGCGTTTCTGGTTCCGGTGCGTCTCTATTGAACATGTAATAACATTTTATTTATTTATTTTTAGTCAATGTGGTGATACAGAATAACCATGATTTAGAGCTGAATGGATTTTTCCTTCATCTCTAAAACCCACAGTGGTGAAGGAGAGAGCTACGGTACGGACTGCACAACTCACTTTATTAATATATGCATCAACCACGTCACCCTATTCTACTTTTCTCTTCTGCCTCTACTTTGTTTTGGCAATTAAGCGGTACATTTTTTAAAAAACAATTTATACAGTGCATATTTATTTACAGGTTATAACTTATTTACAGGTTTTAATACAGGTGTTATTTTTAAGCGTTTTGCACTAACAGACTAATTCTATTCATCGTTATCGCAACAGTTTCTTTGGTATTTGAACTGATGGTTTTTTTTTAACTATCCTGACTGCCTTAAATAAAATGTATACAATTATAAACTAAAGGAATACAATTTATACAATCCCTTTGGTATTAATGAAGTACTCTATCTATCTATGGGGATAAATAAAGTTTTTTTTATTGATTTGAATTGAAACAGTATGTATACTAAGTGAATAAGGACACTGTATAAGGACAAATTTCTCTTACTAAACCATGGCAGATGAATGTGATCTAATTTCCCCTTCATGTTACTGCTGTCTCTAAAACAATCCTTTGTCACAATCCTGCCTATTAATATTATTATTATTATTAAGTATAAAATTGACCAGGATGCTCATTCAGTTGGCTCTTTTTAAACAAAAAATCTAATATTGCATGTAATTTAACAAACAACTCCACTGACTTATTATTATTATTATTATTATTATTCCATGAATGTATATTGCATCCTGTATAAGGAGTAAACTGAAAACTTGACTTGTGGTACTGTATGACGTGATAATTTAATCTCTGATCATTATTTTTAAAAATTATTTACAATTATTAATATATTTTGTATTTCTTTTATTAAAAAAATAAGGGAAAAAAAATCTGTGGTCACTCCTCCCCTCCTTATTCCCAGTCGTTTTCGGATATAACTTGGATGTGGCGCTACAATCGGCTTAAATTGTCCCCGCTTCCATTAAGAGCCAGAATTCGGACCAATCAGAACGCGATAATTTTAATATCTGATATCGGTATTCGTACCTAAAACACGATCGATAGTATCGYATCCTCTATAACGCATGCGCAGTAGCGACGACAGACTACATTACAGCCGTCATATCATTCGTTTGAGCTTATACACACAACTTATATTATACTGGACTTTAATTATGATGTATTAAAACAATCTGGGATATTTTCATTKAATAACACCCTTTCACTACAGTTAACTAGGATAAAATCGGTGGCTACATTTTCCCCCCCATTCCCAATCGTTTTGCGACATAACCCGGATGTTGCGCTATGATTGGCTTAAAATGTCCCGCTTCCATTAAAAGATGGAACTCGGACCAATCAGAGCGCAACGTCAGAACGTTTTAGCCAATAACAGCGCAGGAGGCGGGACGTCTCGGAATCAAGGTGGGAATAACGGTGCGCCAGATTATTAACACAAACGCAAATGGAAAAACAAAACAAAAAACACAGCACTTACAAATCCGGGCTTCGCTTTTTTATTTTTATCCGGACACACGCGGCGTATGGCGTGCTCTGCCACCAAATCGTCTCCATCGTCGGTGTCCCAGGTGGAGTCGTACTCGCACACCAGCTCGTCTTCCATCCTCTCTCTCTCTCTCTCTCCTGCGCGTTTTCTCTCTCACACACTCGGAAAGACACACACTCGTACACACCGCTACACTGTTAGAAAGACCGAAAACGCAGCAGGACTGAAACCATTCTTGAAAAATCCCCAAAGTTGGATCTGCTGTARAGATCCAGGTAGCTAGCTCACCGGCTAACCTAAACAGTACCGCCTACATCCTGATTACGTCATAAACAATACCGGAAGTTACTTCGAATGATATCAGGGCATGTTTGCGAACGCCATTGTTTGCTTTAATTATTTAATTCATACAACAAATGCTTAATTTTTAAAATAATAATAGCAATATTTTTGTATTCCACTTCCGGTTTTATACCCTATGAAGCAACGCGGGATGCATCAACCAATCAGAGATCGCCTTCTCATCCGGGCATTATCCCAGTACTGCTAATACTGCTGTAGTGACTAGATTCTTTAGAGAGTGAAGAGCTAAATGTACTGTCTTTTTTTATTTGATTTGATGATGCCATAAGCACTGGTGATGGAAAGTTTGGATTATTTTTTCGTGAATCTGTTCTTTGAATCTCATTCATCAAAATTAATGGATCTTTCTTTGGGTCATTTAGTTAATTTCATTCTTTTAATCAGAAATACAATGAAATGTTACATTTTCAATAAACAGACCCCAACACGTCTGCATACACAAATTTTGGCTCTAGTTCCAGTAATGAAAATATTACAGTGCTGCTCCCGTTAGGGGTCACCTCAGCAGAACKTTTGTCTCCATCTAACTCTGTCTTCCACATCTTTCCTTGTCACTTCAACCTCCCGCATGTCCTCACCACATCCATAAACCTTGAGCCTTCTTCTCCTCCTGCCTGGTAGCATCATCYCCTCTTCAACACCCCATCTCAACACTTTCCACCCGATATACCCCTCATCCCTCTTCTGCACCTTCCATCTAACTATCTATTCATAATCTACCCATCCATCCATCCATCCACCCATAAAAACATCTGTCCATTTTTTTCATACTTTGCCAATCCTCTGCTCCTATCACGCAGTTAAACATCTGTTCATCCATCCAGCTTAAAACACATTCATTCTTTCACCCATAAACGGTTTTGATCCATCCGTACACTCTTTATGTTTATCCGTTGACCAAGAGATCAATCCATCCTTCCATCCAACTAAAAAAACATTCATCTTTTCATCGGYTGATCAACCCACTCATTCATACAGCAATGCATCTGTTCATACATTTATTTCATTATTTATTAACTCACATATGTAATTTATTAATCAATACATTCATACATCTGATAGATAGATAATATCAGATAAATAATAGTTTTCCTACTCTCYAAGATTTAAAWTACAGTGGAGTTGAATAAACATAGAGCTGCTGTTACAGTGCAGAAATRCTTTCTAATAYACAGGAGACATGAAGCAGAATCCATCAAACAGGAGCGGTTAAAAAAGACCCATAAGTACATTTACTCTCTGTGTCATCATGGTGCTCTAAATGTCAGCCGGCGTTTGCCCGATTTGTGCGTCTCTGACCCTGCCWGTGAATGAGGCCGTTTCCATGGCGACAAATTAACCAATTCGATGAGAGATGGTTCAGATGTCATTTGCTAAAGCATCGGATCATGGCCTCCTCTCTGTCCTGCAGAGTCTTATTGCAGGCGGGGTTGCAGTACCATCCCAAACTATTTCACTTCTCTGTAACATCTTTTCATGCATTTTTGTATCAGGATAGAAACAGGATAGAAAATAATGCGTTTTTTTWATTTTATTAATAGTAAATGTAGTGAAATGTAGCCAAAACATGTTGAGTGTGTTAGTTTTGCACTTGAGCTCTACGTTCTCACAGCATGACTAAAATTGTAAAGACTTGATATTTATCCAGTTATACAACCATACATATCTGATTTCCTGCAGCCCTTAAAACCCAGAGCATTTCTGCAATTTTTTTGTTTAGCTAATTTTTTTAATAAACATATATAGAGCTAAGGATTGTGCAGTAAAGAGTGATGTATCCTTTTACCAGCACAACATGAGCAATATTATCGTTAAAACGTAATAATATTCAGTTCAACTACACAAACATGACTGAGCAAAAAATTACAAAATAAAAAAAATGTTTTTTACAAGTGTAAGTAATAACTCAGATACACACGATTGCATGTTTTTATTGTTATTTTCAGTTGTTTCTATGACCAAATAACAACAACAATAATAATAATAATAATATGCTTTTGAAAGTTCTACTTTTTTCCGGTAGTGATAAAATTTGAAGTAATAATAACTTTCATTCAACCTGACATCCAAATACCCAGTTTGATGTGTTGCCTGTACAGACTTGTGCTTGAGTTTTAATCCAACTAATGGCCTAATTCAAATCAGAGTACTACTGATGTCTAAAATCTGATTGAGCCTCAGAAGACCTCACTCCTCCATCACTTTTTAMTYGTATGAGGACCGTATGGCATTAATTTTTATGCTAAACTTCTTTTGTCTTTTTGTTAGACAACTGATTCAACAGGTATCAGGTGCTATTATATAAAGACAGTGACAATAAAAAAATGCAATAGAATTTGTGTCTCAGGAGGTTAACATTTGTCTCTATTTACGTTCTGTGACTTTATGTCCACGTTAAAGATCCCAGGATATCACAATGCACATCATCAGAAATATACTGAAGATCACTGTTTAAGGAAATATAGTTGAAGATTTCTCATCATGAAATTATGACAAAAAATAATATATATATATATTTTTTACCATGACTCTAGAAAGCAGTAGACACTTTAGCCATTTCAGGTAAAAAAATTTGCCTGCAAGTAAACTGCAATATCTATAATTTTTTAAGATACTGTATGTTTATAACAAACCAAGTGTAAAATTATTAAGCATATTTCTAGTCAAAATGTACTTGCCAAGATTTATATTTTTGCCTTTTTGTTTTCTTAAAAAAATCTAAAGTAATTTTACTGTTTAAAAATGTTCAGAGATAATCCTATATTTTTTAATGTTATATACAGTATTTAACTGCATGTATGTTTGTGTGTGCGTGTGTGTGAGTTTAATTTCCGGCTTAATTAGACGGGGAGGTCTCACACACACACACACACACACACATAAATTTATCACCAGCATTGGATAAAAATAGCAGCGACCATGGAGGGGAATGTGAAGTTAAATGGCCCCCAGTATGGAGTTGCTATTTTTAGAACTGGTAACCGTGGTAACGCACAGGAATTGKTTTTTCACTCCACACTGCAGCTTGGCTTTTTTTTTCCGGCTCGTTTTCTGCTCAGAGTAACAGCGAGTTAACGAGCGCTCGCTGCAGGAGACCATCCTGTTACCTCCTAACACGTCTGCGCATCAAGGGAGTGGGTCGAGGCCATGGGTAAATGCGGGTGCATACTGTTCATAAGTTTCAGGTTAACACACTGATGTGTGTGTGTAGATGTTTTGATATTATATTTTACATCTGTGGATGTTTAAACCATAATATTCACACCCCGAGGTTTTAGAGTTGTGAGAACATACAGTATGTGAGTTCTTTCTTTTTCCTCCTTAAGTTCTTTTGTTGCCATAGCAACTACTAGCCTCTCTAAGRGTGATGTCATTATTGTTAAGTCAATCGTTCTTAAAGTGTTTCTTTACTGGATAACGAGAGCTCCTTTATTCTAATGACACCAAGGAGATTGGATGTTAAAACACGATTCTGAGTCTTAATAGATCTAATTGTTTGTTTGTTTTTTCCAGATTAAATAAATTTTCCCTGATCTAATGAAGTTTTCCTGGATTATTTTGATTATTCCTTCCTTGCATTATGTTTTTTTTTTCCTGGTATTTCATGATCAGAATAAGATTTCTCAGATTTTTCCAATATTACATGTGTTCCTTTAATAAAAGTTTCCCAGACTAAAAAAGAGAAAACTATTTGATTTCTCAAATGTATCTACGTATTCTTGACTTATTTTTTTAAATCTTTTTTTTTCAAGCTTAATTAATATATTATTATAATATATTACAAGTAATTGCAGTATAAGGATTGTGACAAGAATTTCAAATCTACACTACCAGTCAAAAGTTTGTACACCCCTTCTAACGTGGTCGCTCATGATGTTTATTTCTCTCTASAATACTGAAGGCCTTTTACATCCAAAACACACAATCATCTCCTCTGAACAGTTGATATTGAGATGTATATCTGCTCCTTCCGCTCTGTAAAGCTTCATAACGGCTCTAATCTGAGGTGCTGCTTGAGGTTAATTGGTGATTTCTGAGGCTGGTGACTCTAAATGAACTTCTCCTCTGCAGCAGTAAGTTGTGGTCTCGCTTTCCTGGGAAGGTCTTCATGWGAGACAGTTTCATCATGGAGCTCGATGGGGTTTACAAACACACTCGACACACAATACTGTTCTTGTGAGAAACTGATCCAGAACAGCTGAGCTTCATGTCTTAAAATAACAACCGACTGTTAGTGTTGTTACTTATTGACCCACAGTAATTCCATGTGTTATTTTATAATTTTGATAGAAAAAAAATCCAGTATTGTTCTTGAATATAATAATAGAAATAAAATAGAAAATGTGGAAAATAGAAAATAAATCACTAAACAAAAAGCACTTAATTAAAAGGTGTGTCCATACTTTTGACTGGTACTGTACTTCTGTTAGTKACATCACAGAAAATACAAAATATCATAAGAATCGCGTGTCCAGTGTGAAGAATCCTTAGATAGTATTTTGTTTGGTTTTTGACTTTTCCAGTTTAGTTCATATACTTTTGAAAACCAAAGTTTCGATTTTGTTATGCATATTATGAACCATAAGTCATGTAGATTTTTATCACGTTTTTTTATTTATTTAAGAATACAGTAAAAAAAAAAACTGACGTGTCTCTGATACAGTACTGTCTGTAAGCCTTTAGCCAATCTAATTTCTTCATAACAATTTAAATTACATCATGTAGATTAAATTAAATAAGCCAATGCTTTACTGTGCCCAACTGCAAAGTACCTTAAGAAAAATTGGTGTTTTTGTAAAAAAAACAAAAAAACACCCATGGTGGCGCAGTGGCTTAGTGGTTAGCACTGTCGCCTTGCACCGCCAGGTCCTGGGTTTGATTCCTGCATTGGGTCTGTGGGCATGGAGTTTGCATGTTCTCCCCACTGTGCCACTGTGTGGCTTAACAAACCAAAAATATTCCTCTGAAGCTGCTCAGGGACTGGACTGAAAATGAGAGACTTCAGGAAGCCTGGAGAACTATTCCTCAAGACTACATTAATATACAACAAAGTCTGGCTCTTTGGAAGCAGCACATGAAGAAATGAGGGAGGGCTCAATACTTTTGCACAGTACTGTATGTTCTGATAACTTTTTATTCTGCAAGTTTTCAATACCTTCTGGGTTATTTTGAAAAATATATTGTTTTCTCATGTTTCTGTTCAATTATTCTCTACTAATTGAACAGAAACATGAGGAACCAATGAGAAACCAAACCAAATGCATTATCTCACAAAGGTGAGTGCACCCCTCACCCCTCATGCTCTCAAGGGACAATACTGAAGAAATGAAGATTGGATCTACTTTTAGTGCAGCTTGTGTATCAGTACAGATTTACTGTTCTCTCAACATATAATAACTCAACATGCAGATTTTATTGTCTAAATAACTGGCAACGAAAATGAGTCCACCCTAAGTGGACCTGTCAAAACTGTGTCCAAAGTGTCAGTATTAATGCGTGAGCACCATTCAGGTTCAGGTCTGAGGACATAGGACATGAATAGGAAATGTGAGTTTTTCCACGTTTAAAGATGTACAGCTGTTATCAGTGAGGGTGTATGCACTTTTATTGCCAGCTGTTTTGACAATAATACTGTCAGAGGACAGTAAATCGAAACTGGTATCCATATTTCATTTCTATAGTATAGTCCTTAGAGAAGATGTACTGAAATGTTAGCTGAAATTAGAGGGGTGTACTCACTTTTGTGAGTGGGTGCACATTTGTTTGAATAATTAATCCAGTCTGTTAAATATTTGTAGTTGTTGATAGAATCTGAATGCATTAATGTATCGTAGGGTATTGATGGCCTTGAATGACCTTTTTACTGATGTCTTGATGATCTATTCTGATTGCGGTTATCTCACATGCCCATAATCTGGTTTTAATTGAGATTTCTGTGGCCCCCAGGACTCCTACTGCTCTCCTCCCTTTTGTGACTTCTCTCATTGTATCCCTAATAAAATCACAGCATAGCTTGTTGTTCTTCCCTTTTGTTCATTTTTGTGTGGTTGGAAAATTCTTGCAACCAAAACATGGTATTGGTGTTTAAAAGTGTCTCATCTGTGAAAAAGTGAATTTTCGGAGAAGATCATATAACACCATGCTTCATAATATTTAATGCTTCTTATCTTCCAATCCATGCTTCGTTTTATGGAAATATACAAACACATTTATATTTTTGGCAGACAAAAAGAAATACATTTGCTAAATACAATTTCATGCCCTTTTTTATGTTTTAGTGTCCGTAACTTTTTTAAAATCAAATCTTTCAATGATCCTAACCGTCATTCAGATAAAACTTTAGATTTCACATAAAAAGACATGAACCTGAAAAAGTGTATTATTTTAAAATGAAAAAAAAAAAAATGTTAAGATGAAGACATGGTTACAGAAACAGCAGATTTTTTGCTTTTTAAGCTTTTACCTTAAACCTTTCATTTAAGCAACAATTTTTACAGGTCATCTGCTTCTAGAAGCTTTCACCAATTTTAGTATCATTACTCATAAAGAAATATGAACAATTTGCATTTAAAATGATTATTATTTGAAGTGATTTAATAGTATAACATAGTATATAAAATAGTATATTAAAATGGCATTTTTGGGGCTCAAATAAAATCATCTCTCCAAAACGGCTGAAGTTTAGCAACTTGAAATTTTTAGAGAAGCAAGATTGGTCACTTCCATGTTGCATAAACTTCAGAAGTAGCTTCTTTGGCACACACATGTTCTATATTAAGGTGAAAACATAAAGCATGATACAGTTTAGATGTTAAGGCAGACAAACAGGTCCAAAACAATCTGTAAAATTATAATTAAAAAAAGTAACAGCAAAAAGATGAAACCAAGTATAAAAGCAAATGCAAAAACCAGTTACATTCTATTTGATTTGTTAAACGTTTTAACAATGGTCATTCTCACAAAGGGATCAGACTGACCAAGCGACAATGACAAGGAAAAACTCCCTGAGATGTCATGAGGAAGAAACTCGACAGGGAACCACCTCATCCAGGTGATATCAGATAGTGAGACTATAAATCAGTCCCTGCTACAGTATATCTCTGTGCTATGAGGCTGAAAGTTCAATGTAAGAAGAAAGGTGTTTATGTTACAAAGTCCACTTTCATACAATGAGGCTCGGGACACCTGATTAACAAAAAACTAGAAGAACAACACACACTGGTTAGATACAGGTGTGATAAAGTCAGGCAAGATCACACTCAGCATTACCTTCACCAAGTAGAATGAAATCCTTAGATAGGATATGTTGGGGACTTATAAACTGTATTATAAAACTTTTCCTTGGTTTGTCCTTCAGTTCCGCTTCAATTGCATCCATCAGCACTATGGGTATTGTTAGAAAGATTATTTATTTTAGTTTAAAAGTAGTTTTAAGTGAAAACGCACACACAATGTTTTTGTCATATATTGTAAGTCAATACTGGGGTTCTAATGGAATTTGTACTGATTTACTGTGTAGAGACAGAGAGACGAACAGAGGGATAGATAGATAGATAGATAGATAGATAGATAGATAGATAGATAGATAGATATGCAACAATGCACATGACTTGCTTTTCTGTGATTAACAACAGTTCTTCTTCTTCTTCCTCTTTAATATTGTCGCATCCTTTATTGATCATTTGAAGATACAGCCTGTAAACGCAGCGTTTTCTCATCTCCTGGGATTTATCATTGTGAGCAGCAGTGAGGAAGTGTCCATCAGTCAGGATTATCTGTGTCTCTTATGAAACGAACATTGATTCCAGGAAATAGTTCTTTCTTCTGTCCTTCCCTGGGGGGAAAATCTACACCGATCGCCTACACAGATGATGCTTTAGGTGAAGCCGTGTTTAATTAGATGCTACGGTATCATGGCTGTGGATCTCTTCTTATGAGATGATATGATACACATTGTACTCTCATGAGTCGGCGGTTTCAAATCTTGCCTCTATGAAATCTTGGTCTGTGTGTGTGATGGGTTTCCTGTGGGTTCACCGGTTTCCTCGCTCAGTCCAAAGACATGCGGTGTAGGCTGATCGGTGTTTCCATATTGCCCTTAGTGTATGATTAGATGTGTGTGTTTATATATGTCCCAGGATAAGCAGTACAGATAATAGGAGATTATTCCACTTAAAAATATAAATATATGTCGAATATATATAAATATAATCAAAAGAAACACATAGTAGGTTGGTAAAAACGTTTTTTTTTAAAATTAAGTTTTCATGCACCTTTGAAATAAGAAAAGTGAGATGCCCATCACATAGAGTTTAGCACTATGGCATCTCACCTCCAGGTCCTGGGTTCAGGTCTGTGTGCATGGAGTTTGCATGTTCTCCCTCTGCTTGGTGGGTTTCCTCTGGGAACTCAAGTTTCCTCCCACAGTCCAAAGATTAGGCTAATAGGCATTTCCAACATGCCCGCTGTGTGTGAGTCTCCCGAGTACCCTGGGATAGGCTCGAAGCCMCCCTGTCTGTACAGGATAAGTAGGATAGAGATGGCTATCAGAGAATTGCCAGAAACTATAGTCGGCKTATCAGATGAAGCAAGATGCCCAAATGCTAGGACAGCTCAAGCCAGCARGATGGAGAWGTTCTGTGACCTCCTGACTGATGAGGAGGTCTCTGCCCACCCTGAAAATGCCATTATTCCATCATGCCCTGCTGAGAAAGTCACCCTGGCTTGCAGCGTCCCCATGGGCATCACCCCGTCCTCCTGCCACGACTCTGATCTCACTGCATGACCCAATACTGTGGAGAACATCGCCCTGCATCCCTGCCCTTTTAAAGGTCACCCATCTCCCTTCTTCCTTTAATATAATCATTTTGGTTCTGATGTACAAACAAATAACATTTAATTAAACCTGATCACGTATTATTAATGTWATARTAATAAAGGGGAGAAGTGAACACAAACAGTCCTGGAATTTACATAAAAACCTCAGCTTTAAATCCTCCGTTTCCATGGGAACGCACAGATATGGTATGYGTAGCAAGGAGCAGAGAAGACAGACTGAGASAGAGAGAGAGAGAGAGACTGGATTTTATTTTTCACTTTGTTCGGGGCTATCCGAGCCTTGAGCCGTGATGAAAGTCGACTTTAATTCGGCTTTTTTTTTCTCCTTCTCTTCTCTACAGCTGCTGCCTTTTTCAGAAAGTCCTCCGTTAAAGAATCTCTGTCTTATCGAAGCTGCGTGCTATTTGCGCTAATGCGGTTAGCATCCAGCGTAGCCATAAGTCAGTGCYACTGTAGATTAAAGCCTGGTGCGGCGGCAGAGACAAAAACGTTGTGTTTCTTTTCTTGCTTTGAATATGTGCTTTAATTTAGATGAATTAAATAARTAAACAAATAAATAAAACATAATTAAAGTCAGAATTTGATTAAAAATAATAATTATATGTGTATTGCGAGTTGCCAAGAGACATTGCTATGTATAGACGTATGAACTTATAGATAACCTGCCGACGGTAACTGGTTATTGAGGACGTCTTCGAGTTACATCATGTTGCAGACACGCGACTTTCAGCTCAGACAYCAGAGGCAGAAGTTCAGAGAGAAAGAGGGATACGGTGCAAACTGATACTGCATGTGCTTATTGGCAGACTAGTTGTTGTATAAGCAGAATAAAACACTTTCACATGTTCACAAATCTGCTTTACCACGTCACTGCATGTCATTGCCACTTAGTAGACAAAATACTAAAAGGTTCAGATGGATTCTAGGAACATAAGCTCATTGCCTTTCTGTAATTTATTATAATATTTTTTATTATAATAAACAGTTTAAGTCGTACAGCTCTACTTCTCACTTCATAAGGACATTAGTTGCTGCGATGGAGCACACAGTGTTTCAGTCCATCATCTTCGATTTGACTCTCTCAGTGTCTCGCTGTCCATGTCTCTTAATCCCTTTTGGTATCTTGTCCAGTCTCTCTCTCTCTCTCTCTCTCTCTCTCTGTGCATGCTGTTAGCGGTGGGAGAGTGGGTTGGGTGCGAGAATATCTACTCTGCCTCTACAATAAGCAAAACAGTGGTGGTGTTTCTGACCGGGAAAAACTTTGTTTTTTATTAGTGCACCTTGAGTGCACTAATAAAGAGTGAGACATACAGTATAGGAGAGGATCTGCAGTACGTTACCCCTCTGTCTCCCGGAGCCTGGGGCGGGCCTCACCGACCCTCCAGAGCGGCGTCACATCCGAGTCAGAACTCACAGAAGAAACTGCAAAAGACCAAGTAACCAGGAGGAAGAAAGGAGAGACAATCAATGGACAAAAAAGAAATGTTCATTCAATGGACAAAAAAAAACCCTAACTGTAGTAAAGTGAAACTGGGAAAAAAGCACTGTTGTTAATGGTGGGGGAGGGGTGGGGTGTGTGGTCTTGGTAGGAGTTAAAAAAAAAAAAAAAACTTTAAATATGTAAAAAACCACCTGACACATGAAAAAAAAAGTGAAAATATGTAACATTGTTTACCTGATGAAGTGTGTTCAAATCTCTCTCTTAGTGTTTCTCTTCCTGGACCATTTAGTGTCTCTCTCAGTGTCCCCTCTGTCACTCTTGCCCTGTCCTAACCAGTATCTTTCTCAAGATCTCCCTCAGTGTCTCTCTTTGTCCCTCTCGGTCTCTCGCTGTCTCTCAGTCTTTCTTAGACTTTCAGTGTCCCATTTATCGTCTCTCGTCGTCTCTTTCTCTCTCTCTCTGTCTATCTCTCAGTGTTTCTCTTTGTCTCCTGTGTCCCAGTCTCTCTTAATGTCTCTCTCACAGCCTCACTCTCTCTGTGTCCGTGTCTGTTTCCCTGTCCCTTTTCCCTCCTTTCTCCATTTCTTTCATCTCTCAGATTCTGTAATCTCTCTCTCTCTATGTTAAGGTCATATTCTGCTAATAAAAGTGATTCTGTCTCTAAACCGTCTTCTAAACGCTGCGTCTCCTCGTCTTTCACTCTTTAGGATCTGAAACGAGTGTCGTCCGATGGGCCTTCATGAATCTCTCCTTGGGGCTTAGAGGAGACGTTTAATCCCTCGTTCATGTAACACACACCTCCCTGAGATCAGGACACGACACAGCATCACTCTGATCCGACAGCGCTGATCTCCCAAAGCAAACGTTCAGAGAATAATATATGCAGTTTTCTTTTGTAGCATAAAATCATCCTGTAGTCAGTTTGCTTCTTCAGTTGTTAGAGATCATCAGAAGAATTCATCTTTATTTAAAAATCTATAGTTTAGTAAATTCTGACTATACGCTTCCATTACTTAGCTTTGTGCCTTCAGCTTCAGTATGTGTGTGTGTGTGTGTGTGTGTGTGTGTGTGTGTGTGTGTGCGCGTGTGTGTGTATGTTATTTTTGATTTAGGCTTATCAGTTTACTCAGTGTGTGTCTCTATAGACCTGCAGCTCTTTTACTGAGATGAGATTCCAACCCCTACACACTCCCACACACCCTCACACACACTCTCAAACACCCACACACTCCCACTTCCACACACCCGCACATACCCCCCCGACACACACACTCACACATACTCCTAAATATCCCCCCACCCCCCCACCCACACCCCTCACATACCCCACCCACTCACAAACACTCCCACACACCCCCAACCACTCCCACACACTCACTCCCAAATACCCACACCCAGTCCCACACACCCCCACATACACCCCCCCACACACACCATACACTCCCAAACACCCCCACACACCCCAACACTCCCACACACACCTCTCACACACTCACACACGCCCCCACACACTCACACACCCCTCACATACCCTGACACACACACACTCCCACAAATTCCAACCCACCCCCAGACACTCCAACCCACTCCAAAATACCCACTCCCACACACTTACACTCACTTTACACTCCCAAACACCCCCGATCACACACTGCCCCAACCCCCTCACCCACTCCCACCCATTTCCAAACACCCCCACCCACTCACAAACACTCCCACACACCCCCAACCACTCCCACACACTCACTCCCAAATACCCACACCCAGTCCCACACACTCCCACAAATTCACCACTCACACTTCCACACACCCCCACATACACCCCCCCACACACTCACATACACTCCCAAACACCCCCACACACACCCCTCACACACTCACATACGCCCCCACACACTCACACACCCCTCACATACCCCGACACACACACACACACACACTCCCACAAATTCCCACCCACCCCCAGACACTCCGACCCACTCCAAAATACCCACACCCACTCCCACACACTTACACTCACTTTCCACTCCCAAACACCCCCGATCACACACTGCCCCAACCCCCTCACCCACTCCCACCCATTTCCAAACACCCCCACACACTCACACACACACTCCCAAACACCCCAAAACACTTAGACCCCCCCCCCCCCCGACACACACACATAATTCCATACTGCCTACTCCCAAACACATTTCACCACATTCCCACACACTCCCATACACGTATTCACAGTGAGACACACTCAGACACACTCCCACACACTCAGGCCCACTTCCAAATTACATGCTCCATTACGCACCCACACACTTCTGCACACTACTACACACTCAGACACACACACACACACACACACACACACACACACACATCCCCTGGTTACTGACATGTAGATGTTTTTTTTTTTTTTTTTTAGACCAGCAGTCACCATGTACTGTGTTCGGTGGCTGTGTGCAGGTGGACGTCTTTTTGATGGACTGTCTGTGAGCTTTAATCACACTTTGATCTGCCCGTCTGTCTCCTCCTACATGCCGCTGAAATCTTATTTTCGCTGCTTTATGGCTCCGTCTCTCTCTCAAGAAGAACAGAGTGACACAAATTGATGGATCGGCTCATTAGTCTAGCGTTGTTTCTCTGTGAATTACTCTGATGTATTTAGTAAGTTCCGAGCAGGACACACACACACACACACACACACACACACACACACACACACAGAGATCCGATTCTCTGATAAGTAAGGAATAAAACACTCAATTTCTTGGCTTAGGTTTGATGCTAAGTTTGTGAAGACGTCCACCTCTTTTTATTCGCTGTAACAAAAATAAACACTGATTGTTACGAAACACTAACACTGGAGACTCCTTACTCCTTCAGAAAACTTCAGAGTATCCTTAATTGTACGATTTAATTTATTATTATTAATCAACAAATTCTGACCAATCAGAATCCAGAATTCAACAGTGCAGTCGAATAGAAAATCTATCAGTTGCTAATTACACTGTAAGCTACATTGATTTATTAATATCTCACCCTCGCCCTCCATGTCCATAGACCAATCATTAGCTGAGCCGAACTTCTGCTTTAAATAATGTAGCATTTGACTTGACGTCATCTTAGAAAGACAAAGAAAACTCTACATCAACTTGAAATTATAACTCAACAACTTGAGGTACTGATCTCAACTAGAAGTTAATTATAAAAAATGTGATATAAAATAAGTTAATTTTCCATTTGCTAAGTGATATAAAATCACAATAATCAGAAATGCACTCGGTGACACTTAGACAGACATGGGCATCTAAAACATTAACTAGTTCATTGGTTTGAGGAGGAAACTGCAGTGGGCAGTGTTGGCTCAGATGCTCAAGGCTGTGAGTTACTGATTGGAAGATCGGGGGTTCACGCCCTGCTAAACTGCCACCGTTGAACGCTTGCGCAAAGCCCTTAACCAGAGATGGAAGGTCACTAAGTAAATGTACTTTGTAAATGTTGTAAATTTACTGTACGGAAGTACACATTTCACATGTCTGTACTTCACTTGAGTAGTTTTTATTAGACGGTAATTTTTACTTTTACTCCACTACATCATACAGCAAATACCTGTGCTTTTACTTCACAACATTTCTGCATCGCATTCTGTTACCTAAATACTGTATTTAAACCAGTATGTATAAACATGTATAAAACTTAGATAGTTCTCTGTTAACTTAAAAAGTCAAGTCTTGTCTCAGCTAGCCACATAATTAGGTTTCTTAGTTAGCTAGTTAGTTTTTGTTAATTGATGTATGTAGCACCTTGGTCCTGGAGGAACGTTGTTTCGTTTCACTGTGTACTGAACTGTATATGGTTGAAATGACAATTAAAGCCGACTTCAACTTGAACTCTGGAGCAGAAATTGTGCCACCTGCTGATTATTGTGCCTMATTGCCTTTCATTCAGGACATGCCTAATAACGCAAGGTGTTTAAAATAAAAAGCGGAGATGGTTGCAAACAGCAATGTAGTGCTTTTACTCGAGTACACATGTAGACGGAGGACCTCTACTTTTACTTGAGTACTATTTGACCTGGGGAATCTTTACTTTTACTCAGGTACAGGATTTGTGTACTTTGCCCCCAACTCCTCTTAACACTCTCAGCTCCAGGGGGCGCTGTTTCCTGGCTGACTTCCCTGTGCTCTAGCCCCAGCTTCCGAACTGGGAAAAAATTTATGTGAAAAAAGTATTTTACTGTGCTGTAAGGTACTGTACATGCGACAAATAACTGAATCTTAACTGTAATCTTAAAATATACTGTACATCACCATTCACAGTCAGTTTGGTCAGATGTTTCCTACAGTTCTGAAGTCAAATGAACTAAAATAAAAAAAGATGTCGTTCCACTATGCAAATACATTTCTGTTTAAATTTCACATTGAAGTCCACGTCCATGTCTGTGTGTCTCTCTGTACAGCAGAACTCTCAGTCTCACTTATTAACACACAGAAATCACATTCTGTAAGGTTGAGTATCTGACGCCTTGTTTACACTAAGTTGTACTTCTTTGGTGCTCAGACAAAGACACTCCCTGTTCGGTAATCGGAGAGAGAATCACAGATGAGAAATGGAAAAAGTCGATCAGATAAAGATGAAGTTTTGTCTTAAAGCGACTCCAGCGTGTTAAAATTCACTTCTACCACTTCAGCGCTGTTATTTCAGCCAAAGTGAAAATCTGAACTAATCCCAGTCAAAATATTCACTTTATCTTTTCTCATTAATATCTATTGCTGCAGGTGTTTGTTTACATTGAGACAGGAGCGCATTAGTAGATTATTTTAAAGTAGATTATTAAATCCCACACATAACTGTTCATAACATCACTTTTACTCAACATGTAGATTTCACTGATGGTGCAGATTAAACTTCAAGCAGAGATCTAAGTGCTGCAGGAGATACAGTGAATTCTGTCCAGCTGGTTTTGCGTGATGCTGCAATATAATCTGCCTGGACAGACAGACAGACAGACAGACATTTTTCTGAGACTGGTTTCAGGTCCTCCAATGTATGAAATGTAAAGGTATCATTGAAAGAGCGAGTTCTGACCCAATGTGCAGAGAAAATTTATATAGATCTGTGAAAGGTTTAGTTTAAGTGATATCACACAGCTGGCAGATGAGCTGGGTTTCATTATTTTATGACATCATTTTGTGATCGCTCAGGGAAACGGTTCATGTTCACTGAACATCTGGAGCATTTTTGTCCGTCCTGCTGGATTCTTTTTTTGCAACATCAACATCAATCTGACCTAAAAAAGTCGTTCCTCTCCTCCATCATGTTTCCTCCATAATTGAAACACTTTTGTCTTGTTTTAATTGTCACTGTATGTGTTAATTCTTCAGTCTTTGAATACTGCAGGAGTTGATTTCACACTGGAGTCGGGGGTTATTTATAATTAGTTTGACAGCAAACACTCAGTAGAGATGCTGTTACTAAGCAACTTGATTAGGGGAAATCTCTCTCTCTCTCTCTCTCTCTCGCTCGCTCGCTCGCTCTGGAAGGAAGGAAGAAGTGCATACACATATATACGCGTGTGTGTGAGTGTGTGCATGCCACATGCGTGTGCAACACCTTTGCCTCTGCTACTACAGCAGGATTTATTCGCTCCAACACTCCATGAACAACGAGTGATGCTTGCTTTCTGTGCTTCTCAGAATTCAGAAGAGGCTAAATGACATGCATGTGGAGAAAGGTAAGAGCACGTCATGCATGTGTGTAAAGGTATCTCTGCCTCTCATACGCATGAGTGTACACACTTATAAATATTTATATTCATGCTTTGGTCTCTCCGTCTCTTTCYGTCTTTGTTTTATTTTTRTAATCATGGAAATGCATGGAAAGGAGTCCAGATTTCTGGGTTTATTTTGCGTCGTTGTTCAACACAGAGCTCGCACGCATACAGAGAAAAATGAGGAGACTGGAAAGTCAGGAGGAAATGAGAATTCATTGTGTTAWTTSATCTGATTCGCTCGACTTTTCTGGGTCTTTCTTTAAACACACAATCACATCATGCACGCAAAATCCAGCTTATTTCTTTCTTTTCCCACCTGATTCTTTCTCTCTCTT
>QMIH01000692.1:101934-112922 GCA_003987875.1 Clarias batrachus | reverse complement strand
TCTCTCTCTCTCTCTCTGCTTCCCTTTTACTGACTTGTTTTATAATCCATCCTTCTTTCCATCAACTCACACACCTCATCATTTTTCTTTCTCCCTTCTCTATTCCTGTTTTTCTCTCTTCACCATACCACATCCTCAGTATTTTTCCCTTCCTTATTCCGCTTTTTGTCCTTTCATCATTTCTCATTCACTCTTTCTCTTTCACGTTCTCTCTCTCTCTCTCTCTGGCATTGGTGTAACAGTGGCGCTGACATTTTTAAAAGCCCTTCTTTACCGTCTGTGTAGGAGAAGTTAATGTCTCTCTCTCTGTGCGTCTCTCACTGCTGTCTTGTAAAAACAGTGCATTTATCACTTCTGAGTTAACACACACACACACACACACACACACACACACACACACACACACACACACACACACACACACACATAACATGTCCTCGGGGATGTGTGTCACTGCAAGTGGGTTTCTATGGAATCAGGAACAGTGTTAAATAAAGCAATACACACACACACACACACACACACACACACACACACTGAAACAAACATCTGTGGAACAGAGCTCTATTCTGGATCCTGATTGGTTGATGAATTTACCAGAAAAGCAGCTTTGGCAGTAGTTATATTAAGAAATGTGTGTCTTTAACATTTACGGAAGGAGTCTCCAGTATTAGGTTGTGGTCAGACTGGACAAACTGCATTTTTGTGTTTTTGACGCGTGTGGGACCGAGGACAGGAACTAGCTTGTTTCAATGAAACTATAAATAGCTAGAAATTATGATGTCATAAAAGATTAGCATGCTATTCTGTAATCAACAAAAAGTTGTAATCAAAAGAAAAGCAACAAATACACAAAATGTTTTAGTTATTTATTTATTTAACCGTAAAATTATTGTTTGTACAAGAGCAATAAAACGCTCCAAGACATGCAGTTATAGGAAACTAATCAACCGTCCAGTGGTAACAGTAACTGAGCGATTTAGTCTTTAGTTACTCCACAAAACTGTTAGATAATACCGCTAACATTTCACTAAAGCACACAGCTAGCAGCTCTTATTAGCATTCCCTAGTTTCCTCGGTTCTCCTTATGTTCTTATCTCCTAAGCAAAGTAAAGTAATAATTCGATAACTACAGAGAAATAAAACATTCCTGAACCGACGCTGTAAATCCTGTCTGTAATGACGAGGATCTATGAATCGCATCAGGTGTTAAACACGTCCGTCTCCTCAGGCAGTCACGTATCAACCGAGTCGTGTTTATGTAAGAGCTGAACTCTCCTGCTGCTCATTACGGAGTCAAATCCACTCTGATGCCATGCTGGGGTTTAGCACCTTGCACTCGTTTTATTATTTGTTTTTCATCTTCTTCATCACACACTGGATTAGAGMGGATCCGGATATTTACYAAGCTTCATTTTCAGATTCCTCTGACACACGCGACTCCACGGGGGCAGGGCTAGCGGTGCCTCGGGGTCTAGCAGGGGCGGATTGGGACCAAAAAAAGGTCTAGGGTCGGCCCACTTCCAGGGACGGGGGTGAGATATTTTTTTTACATTATACGTTTTATATATCTGTATATTAGTATAAGTGTAGATTTTATATTTTACATTCGTTTCCTAGTGCAATTTGCCTTTTCCTACCTTGTTATTTTATTACATTTTTCCTTTTTACGGTCACGAAACAGTCGTATAAGCATTTCCCTGCATATCGTACTGTGTATGGTTGTGTACGTGACAAATAAAATTTGAATTTGATTTGAGAAGGGGCRGGGTTAGAGCGGCTGGTGCTCGCAATGCTAACCTAACTCTCTTCAAAATATTAACTTCACACTATATTAAGTACAATAAATTCATTATCATGTACATACAAGTGAATAGCAGGTTTGTCCTCAAGATCAGCCGAGATCAGTAACTAGTAGGTTATTCGGGTTAGATTGCTAGAGAGCTACTGTATAGCACTAAACCGTGACAGTAAAATATATCAAATAGGAATGAATAAGAGTAGGATGTTTAGAGGTTTAAGAATAGTAGATTAGTTTACTAGGCCTAAAGCAAGAGTCGCAGTTTAGTGCAGTGCAGCAAAACGTATAGTATATAAAATCTAAATATGCCATATAAAATATTAAACGTGGCTCAAGTTATTACAATATTATTATTATTTTCACAGAGTATTGCATTGTGTTGAGTTGTTGCTCTTGTTTGTACATTTGTAYGTGCACTTTATGCTGTCTTTTTGTCTTTTCTATWGTTCTTAGATCTTTTTTTTTTCTTCAGTCTATTTGGTTCGTCTTAGCCAGTCAGCTAATTAGGTGTCTTAGTTAGCTAGTTAGTTTTGTTAATTTATGTTGTATGCAGCACTGTAAAGGGTTGAAATGAACAATAAAAGCCCACTTTACTTGGCAATAATATTAATATTATAATGTAAGGTTATTACTGCAATATCATGGCTCTAATGCAAAGTTTACTTTAAGGAAATCTATACAATTAATTGTAGAAGCTACATTTAAAAAAAAAAATTTAACCCACGTCTCTGACAGAGAGATGACCGAGCTACTGATGTCGCCTTGTCACTGTGTTTTTAGAAGTAACGTGGCGTCTCACAGCAGACCGTTTCACACGGGGTGCACTCTGGGTCACGTAGACCAAACCACAGCGGATACCAGGTGTTTGGGGACTTTAACCAATCACACTAAACCCCCACCACCACCACACACACACACACACACACACACACACACACACACACACACACACACACACACACACACACACACACACACACACACACACACACCCCTCCCAGTCAGGGCCAGTAACCACACTGCTCTATTGGCCAGTACATCAAAGCACACACCAAACACACCAACTGTCTCCCTGTGGCCAGTGCTTTAGTGCAGAATAACCATCAGCCAGAGGCTCAGGACAAGAGGGGAGGAAAGAAAAGAAATAGGAAAAAAAAAATGGCATGGAGATGTAGAAAACTAAAACAAACAAATAAATGAACGAGAGAAAGGATCAAACAAAGAAATACAAATGAATAAATAAAAGAGATGCAGGAAGAAAAAATACAGGGAAATTAACCAAACAAAATAACTAAATAATTAGTTAATAAATAATATTAATAAAAAATAATAAGACTAATAAAGTTAGTTGAATTTGAATTTATTTCTTTATTTAAAAAAATTAAAGATTAAAAATAAAAATTGAGAAAAAAAACAATAATGAATGAAGGAAAGAATGCAGATATAGAAAAAATGTAACAAATAAAAGACAAATATATTAATAAATTAAATTATTACATAATAAGTGGGAAAAAGAAAGAAAGAAAGAAAGAAAGAAAGAAAGAAAGAAAGAAAGAAAGCAGACAGGGAAAATAAAATTAACCAAACAAATAATAAAAAATTAAGAAACATTTAAAAGAATGTCTGAAGGAATAAGAGTAAAGAAGGAAGACATGCAGAAGGAGAAAACCTTAAATAAACAAATTAATGATAAATACATTAAAATAAGGTTAATAAATTATAAATAAATACTAAATGGGATGAAGAAGAAAAAAAAAAGAACTAACAATTAAATAAAGTAATTGTAAATAATATAGTAAATGTAAATATGTAAATTGTAAGTAATAAAGTAAATAATGGGATGCAGAACAAAAAGAAACAAGGAAGGAAGGAAGGAAGGAAGGAAGGAAGGAAGGAACGAAAGGAAGGAAGGAAGAGTGAGTTAAAGTTTTGCAAGCTGGAAGTATCAGATGACCCTGAAGACCTGAGGGGAAATTTGGCTTGTTCCTGCAGAGCCGAGATGAGAACAGATTAGTTCATGTTTACAGAAGATAGGAAGTGTGTCTTCCAGTACCTAAGGCTACATTAGCATTAGAGCTCCAGAACTAAAGTAGCAACAGATGTAAACTCTGACGTCTCAGCGGAGCAGCTACTGTATATTCAGTGTAAAGATCGATGTACTGTATCTTCAGGCACCCACATCATACTTTGGAGATTTGCACAGATATGTTTTCCAACTACATGAGCAGGACGTTATCTGAAGGATCGATACCTCTACATGTAGAACTGCATATAGACCATGCACGGTCAAAAGGCCAAACTCTGAACACTGCAAATGAGAGATATTTGTGTGAAAACAGTTCTCCCTTGTGTGTCTACAGGACACTGCTAGAACATTAGTGCTAGCCTCATTAAAGTCATCCAGATCGACATTTCCCAGTTCTGTTTACTCAATTTCCCAATAGAATTAAACCCATTCTCAGGTCATTTATATTCATCATTATTACTACTACAGACTTTAACTCAAACATTCTTCTGAAATTTTACTCAAAATGTCTTTAAAAAGATATTTCTGTATTCTAATTGATCAGAAGGTGTTGATTAATTCTCTATAACAGCAGCTCTGACAGTAGTACAGGTTCATACTAACAGCTCTTACAGAGTGATGTCTTATTAGCAAACCTCCAGGAGAATTAAAAAATTGAGATATCCAAAAGATTACCAAATGTGTAACCAAAATGTGCTACAATTTTAAGCAGCTAAGATTTAGATGCTAATAACCTACATATAGAAGATTTCTGAAAGTTGTTCTGAAGAGATCTTCAAACTGCACAAATACATCTTTCAGAAGACCCAAACCTCAACAAATTATGGGGTGTAATTACTTTTTGTATATCTGTTTAGCTTTGTGCTACAATGAAATGCTCAGGACTAAAGTCGGGGGGTTTAAAAGGCGTGATGTAAAGCTTCTAGAACATTCCTTAGATCACTTGCACTGCATTCATATCAATGTCGTACGACTATTGATCCTGAGTATCAAGCACAAACACTTACACAATGTTCAAATCAACAATCAGCTAGTTTCATGACGATATCTCGGTTTCAAGATACGATACACAGGACATTGACTAAGTGTTGTACCATCAAAGAACAAAGACGATGTGCGCTAACTTCATTTACACAACAACAAAAAGCTGATAAAGACAGAGTATTCATCATTTACACCAAAACTCTCATTAGCACCTGAACAAGCATGCTTAGAAATGCTAATTGGCATTACAGAGACATACGCTGCAGTGTGAGGTGGTATTTAACCTTGAGATAAGACTGAAACATTTGAGCGATGGGTTTTAGGAAGAAATATATAGAAACCTGGAAACCCACAGTATCCAATTCATTTATTATTTATGATGCATGTTGTATATTCTAGCTCCTGGTGTATTAAAACTTGACAAAATAGCTGAACTAAGAATAAAATAAAGAATGTAATGAACAGTAAGAAAAAATAAAACAATTAAAATGATGAAAAAACAAAAATGAATTATAGTTCATAGTCAATAAATAAATAAATAAATAAATAAATTAATTAAAAAAGCCAAAAGCAGAAAAAAGAAAAAAAAACAAATAAAACTTGTGCAAAGTTTTTTATGTATTGGTATAATTTTATTATTTAATATTTTATATTTGATTGCAGTTTTTTTATTAAAAAAATATTTTAAAAAAACATAAATAAAACGAAAATAGAAAAATGAGGAATCATTTCATTATTTTTTTACATGAGAATATTAAAACCATTTAGACACTTTACATTAAACATTTCATTCTATTAATTAAATGTTAAAAGAGTATTTATTTATTTACTTATTGAACTGTTGTTTTACTCACCTTGCGGTAACCCACAGATTGCAGCATCTTTTGCACTGATAGAGTCCGAAGTGGAGCGACGATCTGGTACACAGGCTTGTGAAGGCAAGAGAAGAGTGTTTGTGTGTGTGTAAAGGTGTGTAAGCGTGTATAAGTGTGGGTGTGACTGTGAGAGAGAATTTAAGTGCTTATAATCTGTTGATCAGCAAGGGAAATCCCCCATGTTAGGTAATTCTGGCCCCGCCCACTGCCAGTCTCACACCCCTTTCAGTGTGTGCGTTAGTAAAGACTATCACCTACTTGGAACTGACTTCATAGATAAAGAAGCTACCTTTAACCTGAATTTTGGAAACTATACAAATATTATAATTTTAGTATTCCTCTATAAAAGAAAAAAAGAAGAGAAAAAAACATGAAGAAAATATTTTCATGTAAAAAACAATATTTCAAAAAACTAATGAATTTCTTCAGGTTTTTGTTGTTGCTTTAACATGCTTTCAGAAACAATGCTTGTCCATGCCAGTTTCTCTAAACCGCTGACACATTAAAAAAACCTTAATGAATTATGAGTAAAATGAAACACTGACTTGAAAACCAAGAACACTCTCATATAAACACTCTCATATAAACACTCTCATCTAAACACATTCACAACAAAATCGCACACACCTCACATTGATATACTCATTGATATAACAAACTTGTGTTAATTTTGTTAGCTATTTTCAATTTTAGTCATAGTCTTAGTGCCGAGATAAATGTCCCTGTTAGTTTTTATCATATATCTATCTTATCCTATTTTTGTTTAGTCAAGTTTTAATCGACTAAAAGTCTGGAGAGTTCAGTCTAAGTTTAGTCAAACAAAGCCTTAAGTATTTTAGTTTAGTTTTAGTCAATGAAAATGTAACATTTTAGCAATAATATCATTATTAATTAACCCTACGGTCAATCTAGTCTAGGCAAAACCATTTTAACCATCACAACAACCTTTCAAAACTAAAAACAATATGAGCAGTATGGACAATACAGTGTTTTGAAACGTTTTATTATTTTTTTTATTATATGAATTTACCCACATGGACTGTTGTAGGGATATTGTAGCTTCTATGGGTTACAATCATTTGCAAACCTATTAACTTAATGTGTTTGGCAATGTTTTAACCAGAGGTGGAAAGAGTACAAAATTTTTGTAAAAGTACTGTTACTTCAGTGGAATTTTACTGAAGTAGAGTTACCATTATAAAAATCTACTCAAGTAAAAGTAAAAAGTAGCTCATAAAAAATTATTATTATTTTTTTTTTAAACAGCGGGGGTGGGATGAAACATTCTAGGGTATCTCAAAAAAGATGAGCAGATATAAATCTCAAGCTAGTTGTTTTTAACTGCAGGAACACCTTTGCATAATAAAGCTGTTGTCTTTCTTGTGCTTGAAAATCAAAGTGGTCACTTGAATATGGCGTTACGTCCCAGTCTAGGGTTGGGCTGGACAGCAAAAGAACGGTTCAGGGTTCTATTTTAAAATCCTTAGAAGTCGGCGGACCCGCCGGGGGTCCAAGTGCATTTTTTTCTGGTAACCATAAAAAGAACTGAAAATTATCCGTCATTTTTGATCATATATATATATATATATATATATATATATATATATATATATGTGTGTGTGTGTGTGTAGTGTAGTACATCATTTGATTCTGTAAAGGGTCTACGTTTATTTATGTATACTCACTATATGAACAAAACACTGTGCTTTTGTTAAATAAAGAAGATATACAGGGTGAGCTTTCAGCCGTCTCTGTCTCCGTGAATATCGTTCTGAAACTAGTCACTAAAATTAACAGAAACTCTGCGAATACTTCACACACCGACATGAGAAATATAAAACGCTTAAAAGGTCTACTTTTAAATAAAGCAAGTTAAATTAAAAAAAAAAATCTCATTTTATTTAATCCGTATCAATCCGAGGAGAGGCACAGTTTTTCCATCACACTTCATTATCTGATAATGACCGGAGACAGGACACGCCCACATGCTATTCACAGGGAAAACAGCTGTAGAAGCACGCTACATACAAGACCACGCCCCCTGCACGCGCACACACAGATTCACTGAGTTTCCTGCACGTGTGGAAGATGTCAAGCGCTGTACAGGTTTCTGAAGCTCTCCAGAATGTTCTGGACGGTGGGAGGAGTTTATCTTTTCTTCAGAACAACACTGAAAGTCCGACAGATGACTGTGCTTCTAACATCCCGTCACTGTGCATGTAAATTCCTTCTGATATGCCACGCTGTGTGACCCGGGAAATACAGCTGCTTGTGCTGTAATGAATGAACACCATATTGCAGTGGATTGTAACAAAAATTATATGTTGCCAAAAATACCGATATATAAAAAAATAGTTTTATTTTTTTAAAACCTCATTTTAGTATCGTTTTTTTTTGTCAACAATATTGATTTCGTCACCGTCATTGTTCACTGATTTCCGTGACGTCTCATAAACGTCTCGTCTTAGTCACATGAAAAAAGTTATTATTTTTGTCATTATTTTCGTTGACTAAATTAACACTACAAGAAATCATGCAGATTCATTAGAAACACCTAAATGGACTAGAGGCATTAGAGACACAATGCAGTAAGTGTGTTTGCCTATTCATTTAGGATATATGAATAAACAATCATTGAATGTAGTATTGTTATTAAAATTGTCTAATAAATCAACATAATTGACCAAATAAATTACACAAAACTGTCACACTGATGAGGAAGGATTATAAACCATCCATCCCTTATCTATATCTACTGTAGATTGCACAAGCATTCCCACTTTTCTTTTTATGGAAGTTTCAGTTTTGTCTTTATTATTCCATATATAACATTAAAATGCAAACCTTTAAGCCCAAACTAGTGTACTGCAGGTGCCCCTTGTGCCATCATGGCAGCTCTGGCCCCTCAGGAATTCCATTTGAACTTCAGTAGATCATCTTGATCATAGATAAAGAAGCTGTGAGTTGCTGCTGTGTGATTGGCTAATTTGATATTTGTATTAACATGCAGTTAATCTCGTACAATACAGTAAACTATGAGGTATTGCAGTTTATCCATCCATCCATCTATTCATTAAAATTAGGTAAAGATTGGCTGCAATGACTTTGCACCTATGGTCATTTCTGTAGGGGACGTTACATTGCTGACTATTCCAACCTCAGACAATTTGGAAAAGCCAATCATACCTGATTGGAGTAATTATAGGCCTCCAATCAAAGCCTATAATATATGATTTTGAAAACTGGAGTACCCAATGGAAAACCTCCAAGCACGTAGAGAATATGTCGACTCAAAGCACATGAAATATTCAAACTCTCAACCATGGCAAGGAAAACCTACTAATCTTCTACTTTCTCATTGGTTAGCTCCATTTGATTTATTGTGTAGAAGTTACGTACGCACAGATGTCCATACTGGTAGTCCCCGACTTACGAACAAGTTCCATTCCGCATTTTCGTAAGTCCGATTTGTTCTCAAGTCTGACAAAAGTGAGTCTTGTACGCCTTTGACATCAATCACGAATATACAATGTAAAGCATACCAAGCCACTTAATTAAATCTGTCTCTGTCCTTGTCTTTCACAACTTGAGCGTGATGAATTCTGGCATCACCGTCTTGGAATATGTCCATGGAAAATCCTTAGATGGTAAAACCTGGTCATTCAGTACATTCGGGTTGTTGGCTGACTTCATATTTCGGCCACATAATGTTGCAGAACCTAAACTTGACCCACGGTAGCAACCCCAGATCATAACAGGCTTGTACAGTAGGCACTATGCATGATGGATACATCACTTCATCTACCTCTTTTGCTCACGATGATGTAACGACACGTCATGCGGGGCAGAACACTCTAACACACTCCTATTTCGGTGTTCTTTTCACGAGCCTTCGGACTCTTATAAGCAGCACGGGATGTGATATTGATTATAAGCCTTCTGTAACAAGGAACAACTAAAAAGCTTTGTTTGTAATTAGTCTCACTGATAAGTGGTTTCCTCAAGGCTACACAGCTGTTGAGTTCTCTTCACATTCGTAAATAAATGCTCATACTTTTACTATTAAACATACTCCTGAGCTCTAATGTAGTTTTGTGGCTTTGATTTCTCTAAGCATTAGTGGCTGGCATACTGTAGTTACTTGGCTATGAACAAGTCTTTGTTTGTATTTCATTGCTTTAAATCATAAGTATTTTCAGTTTTGGCTTAGACGTTCAGTTCTGGGTTAAATGTTTTGCAAATTGAGCTTTACAGATTTATTAAGAGAGTTTTTTCCATTGTGGAAATGGAAAAAAGAGAATTGTCTTTAGGAGCTTTGAGAATTGTGTGTCCTGGTTTGCAGTAAGAATGTGTTCATAAGCATCTGTGAATGTTTTTGTGTGTGAAGGTAAGCGGGGAAGTTCGCACGTGGTGTTTGTGCAGCATCTACAAACACCAGCGAATCAATAGAATCTATCTCCATAACCCACTGTACAGAAACGTGTGAGTTCATCTCTGAGAAAACATTTGCCTTTGGTTGCTGATGTAGTGTGTGTGTGTGTGTGTGTGTGTGTGTGTGTGTGTGTGTGTGTGTTGGAAGTGGACAGTGCTATGTGAAGTGTGTGATACACTCTACCTGAGGGAGACCTGGGGGAAAATCATCAAGGACATGCTGAAATGTAAGGCTGAAAGAGTTTCTGCTGGCGCGCACACACACACACACACACACACACACACACACACACACACACACACACACACACACACACACACACACAAAGTTATATCGTACAATTGTCCATTTTCCATTCCACTTATATTTTGTGTAGGGTTGCAGAGGGCCTGGATCATATACTAGGGAACTTGGGGTACAAGACGACACACACACACACACACACACACACTGGGAAATTTGAAAATGCCAGTTTTGGTACCCAGGGAAAACCCAATAAGCAAGAGATTCAAACCCCCAAGGTGTGTGTGTGTGTGTGTGTGTTTATGTACATTGATGTTCTTAAAATTGCCCCAGATGTCGTGCTTTATCCCAGTGAGCTCTGTTACACACTGCAGTAGGTATCGATCTGATAAATGTACAGCAGCGACTCAGCTGCCCTATTACACCCCTCATCACACACACACACGCACGCACACACACGCACACGCACACACACACGTAAATCAATTCCTACACACCAAGCAATTACTACCTGTGTGTTTTGCTCAAATGATAAAAATCCACCGTATTGTGGAAAAGATGGCAGATAAACCAGTCAGAGGTTTGGTGTTTGTGAGTGTGTGTTTGTGTGTGTTTGCGTGAGTGTGT
>QMIH01000692.1:90706-101577 GCA_003987875.1 Clarias batrachus | reverse complement strand
GTGAGTGTGTGTGTGGTAGTGACGTAAAGATACATCTGATAGCAAGTTGCTCTGTCTGCACGAACATGTAGTGTGTATGTGACTAAGCGAATGTCTTCCTCCATTCTTATGTCGCCATGCTGCTTGTGTGTGTGTGTGTGTGTGTGTGTGTGTTAGTGATGTGGGGAAACTCAGTTTATTCATATATGAATATTGGTGCACACAAAGTGTTTGTATAAAATGAACACACAACAAGATTTAATTTGACCAAATAAATAAATAAATAAACAAACCTATATACATATAATAAAACTGTACAGTGGGCGTGTCTGTACAATGAAGGTATTTGCAAAAAAATATTTAGCGGGACGTTAGATGAGTAATAAAACACATGAAGATTGTTTTTGGAATTTTGTGTTTGTCTGTTTGTTTGTTTGTGCATGCATCACATAAAACCTGCTGAAGGAATTTTAACGACGTTTTAACAGGTGTATTTGGCCGAGCTTGAGGTAACATATAGGCTTAGTTTCATCACAATCGGCCCACAGGAAGAGAAGCTATGCTAATTTAAATTTTAAATGAAAAACGTCCTTTTACCAACCTTGAAAAAATCACTAGTTAATTAAAAAATTCACCAGATGGCGCTGTACATTTTTTAATACGCACTTATGAGTGTGCAATTTAAATTCCATGTGAACGAAGACTATGGCACATCTATTAAATAAATAAAATTCTTGAGTCTCTGAATCCATTTGTAGCCAATGCACGCTGCAGCTGTGCCAAACCGAATGCACAGTCGCTGTTTTACACCCGGTTTGTAAATTTATAACACAACTTTTGCCAAAGGAACAACGAGGAGGATGAGAACAAAGATGGAGTAATAAGAGGGAGGAGATGAGTATGAGGAGAAGGATGTAAAGAATTGAGGACAAGGAGGAGGTGAGGATGTAAAAGGACGAGGGGATGATGTGGAGGATGAGGTGAAAAATTAAGACGTTTAAGAGGAACAGAGGGCAAGAAGGTGAGGAATGGAAAAGAGGAAGAGAAAGCTGAGGGGGATGAGGAATGAGAAGAATTACCAGGAAGAGGAGGACAATGAGGTGGACGTGAAGAATTAAGAAGAGGATAAAGTTGAGGAGATGAAGAATTAGGAGGAAGAGGAGGATGAGATGGATGCTGAAGAGGTTAGGAGGAAGAGATTATTAAGGACAGGAGGAAATAGGAGGACAAGGGGATGAAGGAGGAAGAGGACGATCAGTGCAAGGTAGTCAGGAAGTAACTGAAATCCAAGGGGGAGGAAGTAGTGAAGAATTAAGAAGATGATGAAGACAACTAGGTGAAGTAAGAGGAAGAAGCGGAGGACGAAGAGGTGGAAAAAGTAAGCAGGGAAAGAAGGATGTGAAGGATTAGGAGAAGGAATAGGACAAGGAAGATGAGGATAAGGAGGAGGTGAAGACTTAAGAGAAAGTGGATGTGAAAAAGCATCATGAGGAGCGAGAGATGTAGAGGGAATAGAAGGATCAGGAGGATGAAGAGGAGGAGATGAAGAAGCGAGTGGGGAAGATGAGGATGAGTAGGAGGTGAAGATGCCTGAGTGTTACAGTACATTTCGAGAAAAATTTAAATAACTCACATGCAGCAGGAATAACTACTGACAGTGTGTTATGTTTAAAATACACAGTCATACTGTACTTTACACTTGTACTATCA
This sequence comes from Clarias batrachus, assembly GCA_003987875.1. Classification (NCBI taxonomy): domain Eukaryota; kingdom Metazoa; phylum Chordata; class Actinopteri; order Siluriformes; family Clariidae; genus Clarias; species Clarias batrachus. Next base: position 99,888 of record QMIH01000692.1, on the reverse strand, counting down.
GTGCCTGCTTGGGGCTTCGTGCACTTGTGTGTATGCGTGTGAATAGTAGTGACGCAAAAACACCAGAATTTTGCAAGAGCTGTTTGCGTGTTTGAATAATGTCTAATGTTCTGCAGGGGCAAAAGTTTTGGCAACCCTCCTGGGAAAGATTTACAATGGTGACGAATTTGTCAAAATGTTTCCTGACACAGGAGTTAGTTCCTTAATCCTACAGGATTAAGCTCTAAATATCACCGAATCCATTTAACATATTCTCTTTCTCAATAATTTCTCACCAAGCACAGTGAGAACATGCTAACTCCATCTATCTATGTATCTAATTATTCACAGAATCATTCACACCCACCAAATTAAAGATTTAAGGTGGTGGTGTGGTGGCTATTGGTTAGCACTAAGCTTCAAGGGTTCGACTCCCACCTTGATTCCCAACCAGGTTTGAGGGTTTGATTCCCACCTAGGGTCTGTGTGCATGGCCATTATACGTTGTTTCCTGTACTGAGTTCTCTGGTTTCCTCCCACAGCCTAAAGACATGCAGATTACTCTAATTCTCCGTTTTCTTTGCTTTTCAGTAATCATCCATAAATCTCCTCTTTGGTCTTCCACTAGACCTTCTGCCTGGCAGTTCCATCCTCAGCATCCCTCTACAGATTATACTCACAATCTCTCTTCTGAACACGTCCAAACCACCTCACAATCTGTCATCTCTTAAATGTTAATTGATCTTCCCAAATTGACTGTAGTGTGTGAATGTGTGGTGTGTACCTATGACGGATTGGCACCCTATCCAGGGTGTACCTCAGAGTGAACCCCGCCTTGTGCTCAAAGTTTCCTTGGATAGACACCGTGAATAGGATAAGCAGTATAGAAAATGAACAAATTAATGAATGGATGAATGTGTACTGTATCTCCAAAACATTGTTCTCAGTTCACATGATGAGAAAGCTCTTATGGTTATTTTCAATCAGGAAGCAAGGAGTCCCTGGTTGTCCCCCTAATTTGTTCAAATCCAAATCACGTCCTGTTAGGGCAGTTCCTTATAAGTGACAGTTACCAACTAAGAAGGAACAAGGCTAGCATGCTTCCTCCAGTGGACAATAAAAAAAATTGACAGAAGCTATTCAACTCGTGAAGAATGAAATTCTTTTTTTTTTTTTTACGTATCCCTGCTTAGGAAGCTGGGGTCAGAGCGTGGGGTCGGCCCCTTAAACAGACACGATTCAGGGGCCCAACAGTGGCAGCATGTTGCAGTTTGAACCCCTGACCTTCTGATGGATAATCTTAACCACTGAATCAATACTGGCTCTAAATTTCTGGGTGTAAAAGGCACCGAGACGTGATTCTTTTGTGCGAGTAAAGATGCTCCACTTGACTCGAGACATGACCTTGTGTGTCCCAGTGTTTACTTTTTGCCTCTGAAAGACATGACCCAACCAATTGTTCCTGATAAGAAAGATTTCAACAGGAGATCAATGATCGATGGAGGTGCACAGATTAGATAGCTGTTTGCGTTTCTCTGTGTGTTTGTTTGTTTGCAGGCCAGAGCCTTGATGACCTTTGCTTTGTCCTTCTGTTGACTTGGCTCCGATTATACAAGATAAGTCTACGTGTCACTGAGCCATGCTTTTGTCTATAGCATATTATTTTCTTTCTCACAGAGGAGCATTTAATATAATCACATATCAGCGAGGTAGCGACAGCACTCGATATCAAACTGATTCATTACAGAAGATGGTCTGACTGAACAAGGACACGCTGTACTCGTGCTAGTTTGGGATTTTTTTTTCTTCAAAGATGCTTTTCAGACAAGGAAAAATAAAAATGATGTGAATTAATTTATAGTCGTTAACTGAAGGAGTGCTGTATAAGAGGACTGTAACAATGATTACTAATTATGAACAAATGCAAAAATGTCTAATTTTAATTAGATTAATTAAAATTTTAAAGAAAAATAATCATCTGTGAGGTGGAGTGATGAAACAGAGTTACTGACATGGTTGTTTGGCTGCTCGCATGGTAGGCGAGAATTCTACCACTGATCCACCAATGCTCATTTACCATCACCAGCAGGAACTCTAACATTTGTATGACATTGTCCTATACAGGTAGGTTTAATTAGGTTGCGATGTCGTCCATCGAAAACACAACATCCGGCCAGTGATGTTGGGATAACTTGTGATGTTGAATGACTKATTCAACACACACCGTCACAGGGACCTGAAGCCTATCCCAGCAGACTTAGGGCACAAGGTGGGGTACACCCTGGATGGGGTGCCAATCCTTTACAGGCCACACCAATAAGGACACTGAGCAACATAAATATAAATAAGCGCGTACCTACGCTGTCGCAGAGGCAGTTTGTTTAATTAATTCTGACTTCTGAGTAAGAACAACTCAATACAAATGGTGGCTTAGTGGTTAGCACTGTTACCTTGCATCTCTAGGGTCATGGGTTCGATTCCAACCTCGGGGTCTGTGTGCATGGAGTTTGCATGTTCTCCCCATGCTCGGTGGGTTTCCTCCGGGTTCTCCGGTTTCCTCCCACAGTCCAAAGACATGCAGATTAGGCTAATCGACGTTCCCAAATTGCCCGTAGTGTGTGAATGACAATTGGGATTCGAGCTGGCAACCCGACCGCTTATGTAACTGCCACAGAAATAATCAATATATTTGACCATGTGGACAGAATAAACTATAGACATACAAAAGCTGGGACACCAATTTTTAACATTGGCAAATTAACATTTCCACAACATTTTGACAACCAAAAATTACTCATGGATTATTCCTCTTATCCCATAATTTTTTACATTTTCACCAAAAACAGATAAACAAACAAAACAAGAGATGTTCTCCTTAAGTGTTAAATAAAACTTGATCTTGTACTGTAATATGATGTAATAAGTAATACTTGTTGCCTTATTTCCAGTGACTGGAGAGCTGAGAGAGAAACCAAGACTTCAAAATTTCTGAAGTCTGGAGCGTATACCAGGAGACTTCGGGCACAAGCTGGGGTACACAGTATCAATCTATTGCAAGGCGCGCACACACACACACACCCACCCACCCACTATGGGCAATTTGGGAACACCAGTTAGCCTAAGTACCCGGAGAAACCCAGGAACCGGAGTACCTGGAGGAAACCCACTGAGCATGGGGAGAACATGCAAATTCCATTTACACAGACCCCGAGGAGGGAATTAAACCCTCGACCCTGGAGATGCAAAGCGACAGTGCTAACCACTAYGCCATCGTGCCGCCAATTCTTAATGTATTTCCTTTGAAAAAAATATAGAAGAATATTATTTCATAATATTGATATGTAATATTTTTGAAATAGTAATCATCTCATTTTCTGTGAAGGGAAACTACAATAGTTCTGTTTATAAAAAGAAGAAACACTGGTGTTTGTTAGAGTGTGTGATGGATTTGTGAATTTTGAAGCATCAAATTGCCTTCTGTGACTTTGTATATAGAATATAGTTTATTTGCGTGCGTGCGTGCGTGCGTGCGTGTGTGTGTGCATTGCTGAAGATTACATGAGGGACTGGGACACCTGTTAGGCCCGTATTTAGAAACGTATCTGATGAAACCTTCAGCAAGTTTTACGGCATCCTCCCAGGAGAGCGGAGACGGTGAGACGAGAGAGGTGATGAAATGTATCATTGCACGTACACAAAGATAAAGATATAGATAGATAGGTAGATAGATAGAGAGAGAGAGAGAGAGAGAGAGAGAGGTGAGGGAGGGAGCAAGAGCATTTAAGTGAGAAAAATCCTGACATTCCAACAGAGTGCTGTTTAAACAGTCAGTGATGGAGAGATGTCACATTTGCTCACGTATTCTGTAAAATATGTCATTGCTTTTTGGACTTCTACTTTCCAGTRTGTGTAAACACAGCAACTAATGACTTGTTTATGCCTTTTCAGAGCTTCATCCTTCTGTAAACCTTTTTTTCTGAGGTAAATGACATGTTTATTTTTTTATATCAGGAGAAGAAAAGAAAAACAAAGCTTTTGCCAATCCGTAATTAATTACTCATGGTCGCAGTCAAGAGACGCAAGGCACACGGTGACCAGGCATTTCAATCATCTCTCTCTCTCTCTCTCTCGCTCTCTCTCTCTCTCAAGGTTCAAAGGTTACTTTAAAGGTTGCTTTCCTGGCATGACAAGTGTGATCACTTCCATTGGCAACAAACATTGGGAACAAGTTAGAAAATAAATAGATGAATAAATAAATAGAAACAAATGTGCATTCATTCAACAATATAGTCAGAAGGAAACACTGRTCATGAAAAGCACTGAAAAGGTAAGAAACACACTCGGTGTCAGGCAGATAATCAGCAACAGAGTGCTGTAATGAGCAATGGTACCACTCTGAAGGTGATTATTTTCCTGAAAAGGCATGTCTTGATGTGTTGTATTCCTCATACTTTACAGCCCACTATTGCATTTTTATTAATTTCACACTTTTGTCTATGTATAGATAAAATGTGTTATTCCTTCAAAAGCTTCTTACCATGTACCACACCCAAACAACCATTAAAAAAAAAACAAAAAAACAAGCGACCAACCAAGCAAACCAGAAAACAGGAAAGAAACCATCCAAACGAGTAAGCAACCAACCAACTAACCAACCAAGCAAGTCCACAACCAACAAACCAACCATGAAAGCGGTCAAAGAAGCAAAAATCTGTCTGACAAACCAACCAAGTAGTCACTCAAGCAAGCAAACAACCAACACACCAGCCAACCGAACAGCCATGCAAACAATTAAGACCAACTAATCAAGCTAGAAAGAAAGTAAGCATCCAAACCAACAAGCAACCAAACAAGCACAGAACCAAGCAAGCAACAAGTCAACCAACCAACTGTAAGACAACGAAGAATCAAGCGAGCAAACTAAGAAGCAACCAAGGAAGATGTCCTGAASATGGCAGAAAAGCTACAGCTTTATCTCTTGACTGTGGCAAACTGTGACAAAACACTGACCCTGTCGGTTCCTTCCATTAATATTAAATAAACAGCTCTTTACACACGCACACACACACACACACACACACACACACATATATATTACTATTGAATATATATATTACTATTGAAATGACCATTTCTACTGTATAATTAGTTCTAGAATATAGTAAAACTCTGCTTCTCTTTTGTCCGTCTTCATCAGAATCTTTTTGCTTTCTTCAGAGTGTTAGACGGAGGCCATTTCTCAACGAAAATGATCTTCATAAATAAAAATAGTTGGTGAAATTCCGGCTGGTCTCTGCTAATCTAATTATGCCAGTAAATTTTCCATTAGCAACAGTTTCTGGCAGCAGTGTCGCCTTGGAAAAGTTGTACAAGATGAACACATAATGACAAAATAAACACAGATGCTGTCAGTGCGTCTGAGACAAACTCACCATCTGTGACAATTTAACAGAAGAAGCGCTGCGCTTTGAAGGATTTTTTTTTTCTCCCGATCTATAAACACTCTTTATACTTTGAACTGTGCCAAGCTGTGAGAAATCTTTGATGAGTTTTACTCAGGATTGTGACTTTGAAGTGAACGTGATTGAAAATTCCATATGTAATCTTTATGCATCTTTAATTTCACGCCGCCATCAACATCCGTCCTTTCGCGAGCTATCGGTGTGCGTTAATTAGACGTGCAAGATGTAGCCCTGTGAAAGATTGCGAGATATCGCCTGCGGCATTATCAGCTCCTGTATGTGTGAAAACCTGTAATGAAATTCTGTAGTATAGTGAACTTCTAAAGTGGAAGCACTCAACCGTAAAATATCAAGCATTCTTTCATGCAACAGATTATCAAGGAGTTCGTTCAAGTGACGCATCAGAATCCAATCAATTCCACAGGCTGGGGTTGAAACCATGMAAGGATTGGCTACGCTTATTACAGACCCCGTACTAATACTGGTTGCGCCCTCCATTTGCTCATGTTCAGATCTTCATGGCACGTATTCCTCTGAGATGTGAGCATTGCTTTGACATTCTGGTCCATGTTGACATGATTGTATCATACATTTGATGCACATTCATGACTCGATGCTTCCAACCTGTATACCAAAGAAGCTCGATAGGACTCCGATTCTGTGAAGTTCACTTGGATTTATCATGCTGGTAGATGGTACTTTGTGGCCATAATGGGATGCGCATGGTCTRCAACAATATTTAGATAAGTTGTGGCATTCACTTGGTGCTTGATTTGTACTATTGTGCCAGACGTGTTCCAAGACACCACTTCATCACCCCCCACCATCACCATGAGTCTGAAACGTTGGGAAAATGGATTGATCTGGCTGATGCCAAATTCTGACCGTACCKCTTTATCAGATCAGGGAGTAATTTTACATTCTTCAGGAGTCCAGTTTGAGTTTGCTTGTTGCTTTAGATTCCTACTTTTGAGTTGAAACAAGTGGAAATGACTGTTTTGTTCTGTGTTCCTGACCAGTCTGGCCAAACGTCTTTGTCCTCTCTCATCAACAGAACATTTAATCCATTAGAACTTCCTCTTACTTTGTTGTGTAACCTTTAGCACATGAATCTCTAACTCCAGTCCTGGAGGGTCAGTGTCCAGCCCAGTTTRTGATTCACGAACATCTAAAAACACCCACTTCTTCTCCTTTGCTTGCAGGGGTCGCCTCAGTGAATCATCTGCCTCCATATCCTCTGCATCCTCTTCTGTCACGACAACTAACTTCATGCCCTCTCTCACTACGGCCATAAATCTCCTCTTTGGTCTTCCTCCWGACCTCCTATCTGGCAGTTCTAACCTCCGTATCCTTCTACCGATATATTCACTATATTCAATATATTCTCCCCTCTGAACACGTCCAAACCACCTCAATCTGGCCTCTCTGACTTTTTCTCCAAAACATCTAAMATGGGCTGTCCTCCTGATGGGACTCATTCTTGATCCTATTCATCCTTGTAGCTCCCAGAGAGAACCTCAACATCTTCAGCTCCGCTACCTCCAACTCTGTCTCCTGTCTTTTCTTCAGTGCCACTGTCTCTAGGCCGTAGAGCATCGCTGGTCTCACCACTGTCTCGTTTCCTTTCATTCCTTTCATTCTCACTGATGCTCTTTTATCACACAACACACCTGACACTTTTCTCCACGCATTCCAATCTCCTTTCCACACTCTCCGATGCTCTGGACCGTTGACCCTAAGTACTTAAAGTCCTGCACCTTCTTTGCCTCTGCTCCTTGTAGCCTCACTGTTCCACTTGGGTTCCTCACATTCACACRCATGTATTCTGTCTTGCTACAGCTAACCTTCGTTCCAGAGCATACCTCCACCTCTCTAGATTTCCCTCCACCTGTTCCCTCCTCTCAATACAAAACACAATGTCACCTGCACATAAACACACCCACTGAACCTAGTAAATCACAGGTTAGTTGAATCAGCAGTGGTTGAGTAGATAATCACCAAATTGTGCTGGAAACTGGCTCTCCAGAACTGGAGAACTGCTTCAGAGATTATCATCACCTAGAGCACTAATAATTTTAATGTATTGCACTGCTGTTACACGATTGGCTGTTTTGATCACTGCATGGCAGAGCATGTGTCTCGTATCTGAAACGAATACATCGTTTAGCACTTACATTTGTAGTGTAATTCTTTTATTTTAGACAGAAATCTAAATATGATATGAGGAAACCGGAGGAGAACATGCAAACAGACCCTAGGCAGGAATCAAACGCAGACCCTGGAGGTACAAGATGACAGTGCTAACCACTACGCCCCCGTGCCTCACTGTGTAAAATACCATTTTTAATTAAAAGCAAACACACCCACACTCATAGAGCAATCTCTTTAGGCTGCGTTCACATTTACAAGCCACGTTGTTCATTTCCAATTTTTTGGTCAGATCGGACTTGCATGTCACGACTGTTCACGTTCATAATTACAAGTGACTTTTGTTTGACTCTAATGTCGAGGCATCTGTCATCTTAAACGACACGTACATGCACATCTACAAGTCTTTGCTCACGTTATCTGGGTTAAAACACAAGAAGTTTGTGTGACCATTCTCTGATTTCTAAAAAACGAATGCGATTTTAGACACAAATCTTCTTGGGGTTTTGCTCTGGAGGACGACGAGCAGTTAGCAGTAGAAGTAAGAAAGCCAGACGCCTAATCTCACTGTTGCTAGCAGTGCTATGTAACCTCAGCGCTGCCGGTGCTGACTGATGACATCCGCATCCTACTCATGTGCAGAAAGAGTTGCATGACTTCCGATCTGCCCGTTCTCATTCAAGTCAAATGACCAAGTCACATGACTCAAATCCGATCTGTGTCACATTAGACTGGTAAAGTAAATGCTGCCTTAAACTGCTAATAAGCAATCGGTTACTTACGTAAACCAAATACACATTTTCAGATAATCTAGAGCTAATCCCGATACTCAAGATAAGCAAACCAGATCATTTCATGCTTTTATAGGAAAACAATCAATAACAGGGTGGTGTGATGAAGCAAAGTTACTGTTATCATCCTTAGACTGTTTATTTTCCCATAACAGCATTTACAAATAATGTGTTTTTCCCCTCTTGTGCCAGAGTAATTAGCCAATAATGATCATTGATATTTGTTCAAAGAGATCAGGTCATCATATTCATCCATTTAGAGTTACGAGTTTACGTTGTGGAATGTCTGAAGAAGAGATGAGTTCCTGCTCTTATTAAACATTATTGTTAACAAGATAATATTATTATATTCATTATAATTCCCTCAGCACCCTCTTTTTGTTTCTTTTCATAACGTTAATGAGACAGAAAAACAAAACAAAACACAAATTGTCATGTTAGCAGCTGCATAAACTTCTCTGTCCTGAAGAAGTCTGAAAGCTTTACCCTGATMCTGGAGACTCCTTCCATGAGTGTTAAATAAATGTTTTCTGCTTACAAACAAACAATAAAAAAGCAACAAAAAAAACTTTTAATGTGTTAATGTGGACTCTTCATCATGCACATCCCTGTCTGTTGAGCTATTGTTACTATGGAAATGATAATGTCATAAAACAAGAACATTCATGTAAACCTGTGATTTCCAGCTGCTGTTCATCAAAAGAAATTCATCAACACCGTCTGATCAACCAGAAGGTAGTTTTCAGCAGCGGTGAGGTATAATATTATGTTAAATCAAGCACAAGCTGGAAAGATTATAAAA
>QMIH01000692.1:55640-65830 GCA_003987875.1 Clarias batrachus | reverse complement strand
GAAAAAATATTGCAACCCTTAGGAATTGAAGCCTTTTTTCTTTAGTTCTTCCATTTAACATAAAAGGTTAAAGATATATATTGGAAATCCAAACACAGTTACAAATATTAGGATTATTTTGAATACTTGGTTTCAATGACTGCCTGAATTCTGGAACTCATGACCAGAACCAAATGCTGGGTTTCCTCCCTTGAACTGCTCTTCCAGTTCTTTACTGCAGCTGCCTTCTGTCGCTGTGTGTTTGTACTGACTGTCTTTCTGCCTTCAGTTTTGTCTTCAGGAAGTGCAAAAAAAAAAAATGTTCAATTGCATCGAGGTCAGGTTACTAACTTGACCCTTTAAGAACATTTCCTTTTTTTCCCCTTGAGAAGATCCTGGGTGGCTTAAAAACAAAGACTAGTAGACTTTTTTGGTTGATTATCCATCTGTGTTGCAGTGAAAGTAAAGAACATTCTCTACTTCTAGGGATTTCCATCTTCTGGTAAACCTCTGTATTTACATCCATWAAGGCTGCTCTTGATTGTAGACATTCTCAATGATACACCAGCCTCCTCCAGCCAGGTCTTCTTGGTTAGATCTTTGGGCTGAATATTGTGAGTTTGCATGAACAGCTACCAAATGTAAATTCAACAAAACTCCAGGCCTTAATTTTTTTATTAATTAATGAGGAAACAAGACACAACTGGCCATCAAACTGCGTATTTCCTTCTATCTTTATCTGTCGTTTTGTATCACTCTGCTCTCTCTCTCTCTCTCTCTTTCTCTCCCTCCTCTGATCTCTTTTTGTCTCTCTTGTTACTTTCTCTCTCCATATATTTCTCTTTATATTTTCAGTCTCAGTCTTTCTATCTGTCCCTGCTCCACTGTCTCTCTATTCTGTTCTCCCCTTCTTGCTTTATCTTTCTATCAGTCTCTCTTTGTTTCTGTTCGTCTCTGTTGTGCTCTTACTCTCTCTCTCTCTCTCCATTTCCTTCTTTCCCACTTTCTTGCTTTCTTTCAGTCACTGTATATGTCTATTTCTCTTTTTTGGTCTCTCCTTCTGTTATTCTCTTTGTCTATCTTTCTCTTTTCATCTCTCTTACTTTCCTTCTCTTCTCTATTGATTTCTTTCTGTTTTTTTCTTTCTCTATGACTCTCTCTTCTGCTCTCTTTCTGTCTCTCTTGCTTTCTTTCTATCTCCACTTTTCTCTCTATATTTTCACTTCAATCTCCATCTTTCTATCCCTTTCTGCTCCTCCGCACTTCTTTCTTTCTCTTTCTATCAGTCGCTTTTGTTTCTGTTCTTCTTTGCTGCTCTCTCTCTCTCTCTCTGTGATTCTCTTTGTCTGTCTATCTTTCCCTCTGTCTCTGTTTCTTTCTTTCTGTCTTTTTCTGTGACCCAGTCTGTCGTTCTCTTTCTGTCTCTAATCTTATTCCACTACTTATCATTTTTAAAAGATTTTTATTTGTAAGTCTTGTAAAAAAAACTCTGTAAATCCTACATGTTTTTTGTTAAACCACTTTAATTAAAGCGGACTGTGTACCCAAAAACGTTTATTGTTCACTGCTTGATTCCAAATCCATTTTGCCGGTGTAGAGAGACAAAGGTACCAAAACGTGCGCTGTCCGCATACTTATGGCCCAACCTGTATATACGGTTAAGTGTGAGGTTTGAATACAGATGTGGACAATTTCAGTATTCAATCCTCACATTACTCATTTAACTCAGCTGTGAAAACGTTCCTGAAAGCCCACTGAATGTTAGCGGCAATGAATTTAGCGTAAATTAAAGCAAATAAAATGTCAATACTGCCAGAAAATGATGAAGTGGAGAAAGAACAGCTTCCTGAAACCTGGTGGTCGTGAAAGCAGAGGCTCAGAATATGAAACACATTTTCTCCTCTATTGGCTGAAATCTAACTCCATTAAAGAGATGCAGTCCTTGAACGATTTGAATAAAATGAATAATGCATTTCCCCGTTCTGTGTGACTCTGATAAACCGTATATTACACACGGAGAGGAAGCCGTGACAGTCAGCGCAGCAGTGCGGCGTGCTTCGGGAAAAACGATAAAATAAAAAAKAAAAAAAAAAGCGCTACAATCTGGTGATATGAATATCGCTGTGTTACCTGTCTGTAATATTCACATCTGTAGCACGGCTGTTTCTCCAGGGTCTTGTTTGTTTCTCTTTTTTTTTTTTATATATTTTGTAGCACATAGTGTTTTTTTATTATTTTTATTTTACATTTTTATTTATTTATTTATTTATTTAAATTTTTTTTCTTAATTAAGTCTATGATTTTTTTCAATTACAGGTCACTATCTATTTTTAATAAGTCATATTTTATATCACAGTTTCTGTTAGCATTGCTTTGGCTAAATTGTATAATGACAACGACATTCACTAATTTTCTATAACAAATGAATAGAAGCTGTTTGATTGCAAAATGAGAGAAATACCATTTCAGACTTTTCTTGAATATTTGGAACCTGTTATGTTTTGTCATTTCTTTTTTGAATATTTTAAATGACAGATATCTGTCACGGGTCGGGTCGCGGAACGAGGTGGATCCAAGCGCAGATTAACAAATAAACGTAAACCGGAAGCGTAGTTGGAAAGCGAAAGCAAAGTCGAAAACCGGAGGATCAATCCGTGTAGCGTCTGAACCAAAAACGTAAAACAAGAGCCGTAATCGAAATCSGAAGCGTGAGGTCTAATACCGGGAAAACAAGCAGCGAGGCAATAATCCAAAGCGCGAGGCGAGAGACGAGAAAATGAGAAAACGAAACTAACTTGGCAACGTGAAGACGAGAAAATCGGAGCATACAACAATCATACCAAACAATGCTCGACCCAGTTTCCCAGAACAAACTGATATTTATAGAAGCTTTAACGTGCCACCTCAGTTCAGGTGAGCACTCGTCACCTGACTGAGATGGCTTCTGGGAAACTGAGTCGATCAACAAAAACTACAGAGACAGACAGACATGAACAGTGACCTCTAGTGGAGGTTCCTAACAGATAACTATATATTTTAAGTGATGCTTTATTATGCACTTTTCTTTTCGATTGCAAAATGAGATAAATACGATTTCCAGACTTTCACTCATATTTGCAAACCTCATCAAAATGCAAAATGCAAAACTGCGAGAGGTGGATTTATAGTGTTTTGCAAAATTGCACAAAATTCTCGTCACTTGTGCATTTTTATCAAAGAAAATATTCACAGATTAGTCTGTAAATCCGTTTGTCATCTCTCTCTCTCTCTCTCTCTCTCTGTTTATTCCCCTGACCTTTTGAATGACCTTGCCAATAAACCTGACTCTGGGGGGAAAAAATGGACTCATTTGACCCCTTCCAGRTGAATATTTCAGATGAYGCTGCATGCAGACACATTTTGACTTCCAGTAACAAAATCCCCAGACATGTGTCTCCCGTCCCACACTGCGTCTCTCTACAGGTATAGRACGATTCTGACCCGTTTCTCTCTTTGTGCTTTAATCTCTTAAAGCGTGATACTGAAATGTAAATTCGTTTCTGGAAGGTGAGTTTCTTATCATCATGAGAAATTCGAAGCTTATACTGTGGAGCATTGGAACGCAACTGCAATATTTAACATTCATGTGTGTTCATGTGCATGTGTGTGTGTGTGTGTGTGTTTATTATAGTGCTTGTCAGCCTCTGATCCTGATAGATTGATTGTGTTCGAGTGTGACTAATGAAAGGCGTGAGAGGAAAGAGCTTTTACAATCGATTATGCTGAGCGAGGGCGACCTCAGGATTCGGGCTCTATTAAGCGCTTCAGTCATTTTCCACAAGGGACAAAAATGCACTTAAAGCTTGTCAGGGACAGACTTCATGGCTTTATACAGAGCCTTGGGTGGTTGAAGGCATTTACTTCATGAAGTCAAAGTGTAAACACTGAAGGCAATTCTTTGTAACCATTATAAAACTTTAATGCTTTCCGATGGCTAACTCCCACACACTGGCTAGCTCTCTCATGTCGCACAAACAGTTCCAGTTTTAATCAGTTCCAGGTAATAATGCTTAATTAAAAAGCATGGATAATCCCTGTTACATCCTTGCTATTTGAAGACCACCACATTTACCTGCCTTGCACGCACCTCCTGCTTTGCGATTGATTGGGTGTCGTTTTTTTTGCTGCATTTGGGAGGCTGGACACACTTCACAGACACACTTCACAGACGGCAATATTTACAAAAGGAGGTTAAACAGATTGCGAACGCTACAACATTTAAGTGATATGTGATCACTTTTTGTACGAAGGACACATACTGTTCTACAGGCTGATTTATTCACCGTGACAAAATCCCGGGAGGTGGATTTATAGCGTTTTGCAAAATGACACAAAATTTACACTGATATAACTCAAACAATTTTGACAGAATATTTAGTCACTCATGGGTTTACTATCACTCTCTTGTTTTCTTTCTTTCTTGTCTCTTTTTCTTTCTTTCTGTCTCTCTGCTGCTCTTTTTCGTCTCCTTTTTTCTTTTTGTCTTTTTCTCTTTGTCTCTTTCTGCTGATAACTCTCATCTCCCTTTCTTGCTTCCTTGCTCTTTTTCAAGTCACTCCCTCTTTCTTTCTCTGTTTTAATCTGTGGTTGGAAATAATGCTTAATTAAAAGCATGGATACATCCTTGATATTATAAGATCATAACTTCTACACGCCTTGGATGTCCTTTTTTTTTGTTGCTGCATTTGGGAGCCAGGACACACTTCACGGTGTAACCTCATTAGTTGTAAATAACACACCATTATCCATGATTTGTAAATAGGTTTGGACATTGTAGTTGTTGCCATTTACGTTTAATATGTTCCCCCTTGGGTTTGGATTGGCTTGAAAGCGAGGGAAGGAAGTGGATTTGGTTTATTATTTTGGCCTTGTTGACTCCTATAGCTTTAACCAATTTGAAAAAGAAAAAAACAACAAAAAAAAAAACAAGCTAGAATAAAACACACATTTATGCCTTTGTATTTTGCCGTCCATCCTAGATTGTAACGTGTCAAAATACTGTGCTACTTAGTAMACAGTGGAAATATCTGACCAAAATGCTTTAAACTAATGAATTTATATTAAACAAACAGTGAGTGCGTTGGCAGTGAGGTGAATTCACACGCTTTCATGTATACACATCACAATCAACACCAAAACAACAGCAATTTACAGTAATATTAAATAAAAAAGATTACAAAAAACCCTGCTTATCATGTGAGATGTGCTTTGGGAACGTGGACACGAGCACTGTAGTATAGTTCTAAACGTTGCGGTGGCACTGGGACAATCCACACCCGAGAGGAAGTTATAATTGACGTTGCAATAACATGGAATGAACGACCCAAACACGATGTTACAAATACAACCTTACATATTACAATGCTCATCCAACGTTATGGAACCTGGTTAAAAAGGAAGAGTTTAATTGAGAAAAGTACCTTTTTCAAACTAGATAATGTTCAAACCTTCTATAGTGGAAAAAAAAAAGAAGATATGCTGCATTTGTACAGTACAAGGTCGGGTCAAGGACACTCATGCTCATGTTCATGTTCAACATTGTAAGTTGGGGGATTGTCCATACTCAAACACACATGGTTAACATTACGACTGGGTACTTGATGATTTTTTTTTAATTGTTGAACTTGACTGGATGCTAAACTGAAATGACTGGATGATATGGTGAGACTAATTGATTGAGTTGTAATAACGTTTGGTCTTTGGCTGGATGTGAGAAAAAAAAAAAGACCTTCATGATCTGGAACAAATTAAGTTTCAGTTCTTTACCACAGTGAAATCAATCTTCCACATATCCGAGTTAGGAAGCAGGGGTCAGAGCACAGGGTCAGCCAGGATACAGTGCACCTGGACGTTGCTCTTTAGTGGTAACTTAGCAGTGGTGAGGCTTGAACCCCCAACCTTCAGATCAGTAACCCAGCACTTTAACCACCTGAGCCACCAATGCCCGTACTACTGTAGCATTAGACTAAAGGTCTAAGAAAATGTGAAGCAAAAGTATGTATTTTTTTTCCATGAAAAAAGGACAAAGATGTAATTTTAACAAATATAAATAAAATATAAGATGATGATACTCAAGTATAGTGTTTGCTGAGTGGTTAAGATGTTGAACTGCTTCTCAGAAGGTCATAGAGTCAAACCCCATCACCACATTTACATTTAGGCATTTGGCAGACGCTCTTATCAAGAGCGACTTACAAAAAGTTACCACCAAGGTGCCAGTGTTGGTCTTTTAAGCCAAACCGTCAGATGTACAGTACGGAGCAAAAGTTTGGCCACCCCTTCTCATTCAGCGAGTTTTCTTTCTTGTGTTCTTTAKCCCAAACGCGTCTCTTCTGCTTGTTGCCTGTCCTTAGCAGTGGTTTCCTAGCAGATATTCTAGCATGAAGTCCTGATTCACACAGTCTCCTCTTAACAGTTGTTCTAGAGATGTGTCTGCTGCTAGAACTCTGTGTGGCATTGACCTGCTCTCTGATCTGAGCTGCTGTTAACCGCCGATTTCTGAGGCTGGTGACTCGGATGAACTTCTCCTCCGCAGCAGAGGTGACTCTTGGTCTTCCTTTCTTGGGGCGGTCCGCATGTCAGCCGGTTTCTTTGTAGCGCTTGATAGTTTTTGTGACTGCACTTGGGGACACTTTCAAAGTTTTCCCAATTTTTCCGACTGACTGGCCTTCATTTCTTAAAGTAATGATGGCCGCTCGTTTTTCTTYACTTAGCTGCTTTTTTCTTGCCATAATACAAATTCARMCTCTTTGAATGAGAAGGTGTGTCCAAACTTTTGGTCTGTACTGTATAATGAGATAATGTTTTTCATCTCTGATTTTCTCCTCTGTTGATCTCTTCAAGACCTAAGCTGCGGTAAACTACAGCATACTGTAAGCTCGCTGTTCATTAAATTAGAATTTCCTCCCTTGACTTTGACAACAACATTTCWGGATTTGTTTTTCATGAATCATTGACAACTATCAGCATGCAGTCTTTCTGCACCACAACGCCAATGTTCCTGGTTCTTAATTCTCTCTGGATTTCCATGTAGAGTCCCTCCTGTATCTCTAAGTTTCCTTTGGTGGATTGATGACTCTAAACTAACCCTAGATGTGAACGTGTGTTTGTGTGTGTGTATGCGTATGCATGATGCCTCCTCATCCAGACCCTCGGTTATCCAGACCAGGAAAAAAACGATAGCGGGATAAAGGATAAAAAGGATAGATAGCTATTTCAGATTTTTTGATGCTTAAGCTCATTACATTTCATGACATTTTTACAATATACAATATCACTACACTCTTGTGTTCGTTCGGTATGTGTATACGGATGAGAAATCCACTTTAAAAGTGAGACGCAAACTTGCGACAAGATGATAAGAAGTCCTATCCTACCCGTGGCAGTCTGGCTATCATTGATGATAGTGTATCAAAACTAACAACCAAAAAAAAAAATCTGATTACAGACGTCTGCTTCTGTATTCACACCAGGAGCCATTCGTCGCTGGTGTGAAACTCACTCGGGAAGGCGATTGACCTGCACTTTAAATAAAACACTTGATGATTTATAGCTGCATTACACGCCAAGGAGCTGATGGGTAGCAAAGACAGATGATGCTTCACTTACAAACACACACACAAACACACACTCATACACACAGAGACAACCCCAAACCCCAGTGCTGAATATCAAATGAAAAGGAGATGACAAAAAAAAAAAAAAAGCTGTGACAACTTGAGCAATGGCTGGATGACACACGCCTTAAGGTTTACTGCAATTTCTGGAGGAGTGCTTGAGGGTTTTTAACTTTTCTTCTGAAAAAACCATGCAAAAAGCAAGTAATGACGGAGGTGAGTGTATTAGACAGGATAAAAGTAAAATGAAGGGAGGTGGAGAAGTGGGAATTATGAAAAAGCAAAGGAAAGAAAGTATGAAAAAGCTGGCGCTTCATACACTGAGTGCTGCAGTGCTCGCAGGGTCGCCAAAAGTCCAAGCACCCCAACAAGAACTGGTTTACTTCATCATCTACGCTATATGAAGTGGGTTTTTTTTTTTTTTTTTACATTAAAATCCAATTAGGTCAGAAACATGTACCTTAAATCGTCTAGCGCCACCAACAGGGCAAATTTGTGAAACTGCTCCTCATTTGAAATGGTACAAATATGGKTCACCTTTAGGTCATGACAGAATGACGGACATGACAGAGGAAGTTGTTTTAGGGGTTTTATTTCTCTAATATTGCAACAATTTGGTAATGAGGGTTTTGGAGATTGGATCTTGCCGCTGGTGCTGTGTGTGTGTGTGCGTGTGTGTGTGTGTGTGTGGAGTTTGCATGCTCATCTCTTGCTTAATGGGTTTCCTCTGGGTACTTAGGTTTCCCTCGACAGTCCAGAGACATGACGTATAGTTTGATTGGTGTTCTTGCCTGTAGGTCTGCCCTGCTTTAAACAGGATGAATGGTATTGATAATGGATAGATGGATGGATGGGTGGGTGGGTGGATGATACATCATGCTTTTTTTTTTAGAGAAAAAGAGAAAAGCCAGTAAGAAACTGACTGTTTATAGCGGTTATAACAGGAAAATAACTTGTTTCACAGATGTTACACATTAAATATAATTATGCTTGGAGAAAAAAAGAGTGCAATGTTCTTTAATAAATAAAAATTATAATTACTGGCAAATTGCTGTGGGGCAAGAGATTTTCATCCCACTTCACCATAACAGATATTTTTCATTTATTTATATATAATAGCACAACACTCAGTTCCTTCCAAATGTGACTAATCTGTTACATTTTAATGAAGCAGAACATTATGCGCGTTTAATTTTTGCCTAAAACATTTATTTGATTATTTCATCATTTTCAACCATTTGGAGCAGAAACATGAGCATCTAATAATATAAATATATATATATATATATATAAAAAAAACTGAACTTTTTCAAACTTTTTTTTTTTTTTTTCGATAAAAAGCCCCTAAAAATACAATTTCCCGAACACGGAGTTCGCCGTCGTTTTTTTTTTCATCCGTCTGCTCTCTTTTTTTTTCTTTTGGTAAGGGATTTCAGGAGTGAACAGAGGCTTGGAAAGACCGAGCGATGCGAAGAAGTAGGCATCATCTTCCTTACAAAAAAGAATCTAGGGCGATGAGAACGAAATGAACAGTGAGTTTCTCATGGTGAGAGGGACTTGGACCTTTCCGTCTCTCTTTATCGCCATATTTCTCCTTTTATCCTCTTTTTCTTCATCCTTAAAAACTTGTCCTTATCTCAGCTCAGAGAAAGAAACATACTGAAGTGAGGAAAGCAAGAGATGATGAGGAAAAGGAGTGCAGTGATTAAATCTTTTATTGTATACTGTACATTATATCTACACATGTATACTACATAGTTAAATCTGTAAAATGTCACCAGATCAACCATTTGGCCAACATCAAAATGTTTTTTTTTATTTTGTTAAGTAGAGAGAAACTCCTGATAATGCTCGGCTTCATGAAAGGAAAAATTCTCTAATGGAGGCAGGAATGGGGTGGTGGTGATGGTGGCTCAACTGAGGTAGAGGGAAGGAAGAGACTCCTTGTGACATTTTTTTTTGTCTTCATGTAATACATGATGAATAAAACTGATAGCTGATAACTGGCAATAATTTTATTTATTTTCTGAGCGCACACAGGGAAGATGGCATACTATATTCTCTAGAAATAATTCGTTTTTTTTTTACATTTATTATTACTGAATGTACCTGAAAGATGTTACATTCTTTGATTGCATTTCTCTCCACTGTTTTTTTTTTAATTGTTGCCACTGACATTTTTGATTAAAGCTGTTGTGGACAAGGTCAAGCTGTTTCAGTCCATCCATCCATCCATCCATCCATCCATCCATCCATCCATCCATCCATCCATCCATCCATCCATCCATCCATTCAACCAATTTACTCATCCATCCATCCATCCATCCATCTGTCCATCCATTCAACCAATTTACTCATCCATCCATACATCAATCTATACACCCACCTATCCATCCATCCATCCATCCATCCATCCATCCATCCATCCATCCATCCATCCATCCATCCATCATGCATTCATGAACCCATACATCCACCTGTCTATTCATCCATTAATCAATCCCTCCATCCGTATGTCTAGTCATAATCCAACCATCCATCCATCTGTCTATTCAT
>QMIH01000692.1:18359-42356 GCA_003987875.1 Clarias batrachus | reverse complement strand
TTTTTTACTTTACAGCAGTGATTCCGTTAGGGTGCACTCACACGAGTGTCATTAGAGAGATTTCTTTTTTTTCCTGTTAAAACAGTTGTGTGTGTGTTAAAAAGCGAGGTGGGGGGAGGGAGGAGGAGTTTTACTGTGTAAGACGAGGCAAAGGAAGGGGCACACACACACAAATACACGGCGCCTGTGCGCACAAACGGAAACACTTATCTGTTGGCATTTATTTTAACTTTTTTTTTAAAGGTAAAGTGCAGGTTAATTTGTTTTATTTTTACTTTATATATTTTAATAATTATTTTTCTGTATTTATTTTTTTGGGCTGTGGAACGATTCATTTGAGTTTTCATTATTTCTTATGGGAAGGTTTGATTTGGTTTACAAGTGTTTTGGAATAYGAGCCCGCTTCCAGAACGAATTATGCTCGTAATCCAAGGTTCCTCTGTATTATTATTATTATTATTATTATTGGTGTAGTGGTTAGCACTGTCGCCTTGCACATCCGGGCCAGGTTTTTTGCATGGAGTTTACATGTTCTCCCTGTGCTTGGTGGGTTTCCTCCGGGTACTCCGGTTTCCTCCCACAGTCCAAAGACATGAAGATTAGGCTAATTGGCGTTCCCAAATTGGTCGTAGTGTGTGAATGAGTGTGTGCCCTGCAAAGGATTGGCACCCTGTCCAAGGTGTACCCCGCCTTGTGCTCTAAGTCTTCTGGGATAGACTTCAGGCCCCCAATGACACTGAATACAGGATTAAGCGGTATAGATGATGAGTGAGTGAGTATTATTATTATTATTATTTAGTTAAATGGATCCTGTCAGTAATAAACATAACACTGTAAATTGCCTGCAATGCTCTATCAATGCAGTGTGATGTATTGAGAACATAAATTAAAATTATTGTTAAATTATAATTATCAAGCATATTTAAAGGAATAGCTTCTGACTTTTTATTAGATGTTGATTTCCTAAAAAGTTTGATTGATAAATAAAAGTATTAAAATCAAATCCAATAAAAGTTTGCAAAGAGCCAGCCATCACAGTGAGTCAAATCATTTCCTAAAAAAAAAAAAGCCACAGTCTTCCTCACCAGTATAAATGTTTTATCAAACTAGATCAAAAGTCTTAAATATTCAATAATGAGCCAAAGAAACGTGCACAGTATCACAGTATACGCATTAAACTATGTATAATATATCTTTTTATAGTAGCTAATATGTATTATTTATGTATGAAATGAAACCGACCCTGAATATATCGACTGAGACGTGTAGTTCACACCATTTCTAACGCACTGCTTGTAGCAATAAATAATTCTAATTAGCCTGGAGTCATACGCTCCAAACGTGGCTTTCCATTTTCCACTCAGACGAATCAATAAGAATGAATAGTAATTGAACTCAGTATAATCCCAGGCGCTGACTTTAAC
Organism: Clarias batrachus; assembly: GCA_003987875.1. NCBI lineage: Eukaryota > Metazoa > Chordata > Actinopteri > Siluriformes > Clariidae > Clarias > Clarias batrachus. Next base: position 40,932 of record QMIH01000692.1, on the reverse strand, counting down.
ACACGCAGGGTTCATTTGTGACCGTGTGGACTTCTAGAAACACTCTTTAATTTAACATTGGAGATATTTTTCTGTGTCATTATGCTCTTAATCGTTAAGCGCCTCGATCCCTCTGGGTTTTCTAATATTGTCGCCTTAAAACCGTTCATCTCGCACCACAGCGTGCGTCTTGCTGAATTTTAACCCTTTTTTTTCCTGCAGCTTTTTAAAAAGACTTCATTATGTATAAATGCAATTTATAATATGCTCTTATTTAAATTGTTGTACTTTTTTTTTAAAATCAGAAATATCACACTGTGATCTGCTTCATCTGCCGTAATGGTCTTTTATTTGCTTTCAGTGGTGAAGCAGTAATTAAAGCCATGTTAAATCCACATGTAGGCCCATAGCAGCTAGTTTTGTTCGCTTCAATAAATAAGCAGTAAAACAAATTAATAAATAGTTTAGCATCAATCACAGATAAATGGAATGAGTCACTGTGTAAGGAAATGATACCTCCGTGGAGAAAGACAGAAATCATCAGCAGTAGACACACATACTGTATACAGACAGACAGAGAAGCAGGTTAACAGAAAGACTTACCAATAGACTTATAACTTTGGATCGTTGTAATACAGCTGAACAACCTTGCGATGGCGTCCCCTGGAGGGACAATGTTATTTTTTAGAATAACGTTGAGATAATGTTTAATTAACAAGCCAAAAACAACATTGAAAATACAGGGTGGGCCATTTATATGGATACACCTTAACAAAATGGGAATGGTTGGTGAGATCGGGAGACCTTGGGGGCCATTCAACTGGTCTGTCACTAACCCACATTGGATCGATCCCTCCAAGTGATGGTATGGTGTGGTATATGGGGTACAAAGATAGTGGGGCCATTCGTCATCAATGGAAACCTCAAGGCCACTGGATATTTGAAATTGCTACATGATGATGTGTTTCCCTCTTTATGCACTGAAGCTGGCATGTTCCCTGAGTTTTTCCAGCAAGATGGTGCACCACCACATTATGGGTGTCAGGTCCGAGCATTTCTAGATGAACAGTTTCCTGAAAAGTGGATTGGTCGTCATGGGCCAGTTGAATGGCCCCCAAGGTCTCCCGATCTGACCCCCTTAGACTTTTATCTTTGGCGTCATCTGAAAGCAATTGTCTATGGTGTGAAGACACGAGATGTGCAGCACCTGAAACTATGGATACGGGAAGCCTGTGCTGGCATTTCTCCTGCGGTGTTGCTATCAGTGTGTGAAGAGTGGGAGAAGAGGGTTGCATTGTCAATCCATCACAGTGGGCAGCACATTGAACACATTTTATAAGTGGTCAGAAACTTGTAAATAACTCATGAAAGAATAAAGTTACGTTTAAACCAAGCACACCATTGTTTTTCTTGTGAAATTCCCAATAAGTTTGATGTGTCACATGACCCTCTTCCTATTGAAAAAACAAAAGTTGGATCCAAGATGGCCGACTTCCAAATGGCCACCATGGTAGCCACCCATCTTGTAAAGTTTGCCCCCTCACATATACTAATGTGCCACAAACAGGACGTTAATATCACCAACCATTCCCATTTTATTAAGGTGTATCCATTTAAATGGCCCACCCTGTACAATCTCAAAACAACAAAACTGTGACTTTTATTTGCAGCATTTAACACTGGTTCCCTCAACGTCTGCCTGCGTCTGTGGTCCCTTACGTTTCTATCAGGGTTTCGAATTTTAGAATCGGAGCTCTAAACGCATCTATTACAATAAGGTGTGATCAACACATCAGCATGCCCCCTAGTGGTCAGGTTGTAGGCAACCAATGGTCATGGTACTGGCCAGAGGTTGAGTCCCATTCAGGTCATCGGTTTGGTATTAATATTGTTTTTAAGCCGTTTTTGCCAACGTTATCCCATTGTCATGTAGTCAAATGTGTTCTGATGTCATTTCATCAAAATCATTCTAATTTACAAAAAAAAAAAAAACTAATACAAAGATTGTCCGAAAAGCTGTAAGATCACCAAATTAATGTCAGCACAATGTCAACCTTTTGACAAACAAAAATTCAAACAAACAGACAAGTAGAAGGACAAGCGCGCCAATAAACAGGGAGACATGCAATCAAGCAACACAAAGATGCTGACAGACAGACTGGTGGAGACAGACAAACAGACAGACAGACCAATAGGCGATAACCAGACAGCAGACATGCACTATTATTCAGATAGAGACAGAAAGCCAGTCAGATAGATAAAGATGCAGAAAAGCAGATAGACAGGCAGATTGATAGAAAAACAGATAAACAGATCAATAGACAGACAGACAGACACGAATAATCAGTTGATAGAGACACAGAGTTAGATGTAAACAGACAGACAGACAGACAGATAGACACTTTGATGTGTAACTGACATTCGATTCTTGGTGCACTTTACTCTGTTAGCTGTGGCGTTATTTTCACCGCGCAGCTTCCTGAGTCACTGTGCTGTCACTCCCTGCACGCTCCTGTAAAGTGTGAGACGTACTGTATGGAACRCRTCCAGGAGATTACAGTGCTAACAGATGGATTACACAGCAAAGTCCAACTGTTGTTCATTTGTCACAAAGCTGAGGATTTTAGGATTTAATCGCAAACACACCGTCGTTAGCCGAGTGCAGACTCACAGCGAGGTGAAGTGCGCAGCGCCTAGGACRTCCTGTAAACACTTACAGTTACAAGGAGATCAGAGCAGAGCCGAAATGTTCTTTTTATTGGCGAAATGTCCAACTGCGACTTGAAAAAATGTATGCGTAAGACAGGCGTATAAGCCAAAGATAATAATAAAACTAATCTGCTGATCTTTAATGTAATCAGTGATATTATTATTTCAGGTTGAAGCCCACGTCCATACATGTCCTATTAACGTATTAATAGACAGAAATCACATTCTGTAAGGTTGAGTATCTGACGCCTTGTTTACACTAAGTTGTACTTCTTTGGTGCTCAGACAAATACAAACACACTCCCTGTTCGGTAATCGGAGAGAGAATCACAGGTGAGAAATGGGTAAAGTGGATCAGATAAAGATGAAGTTTTGTCTTAAAATGACTCCAGGCAAATACCTACATACTGTTGAAGTTTAATAAATTTCTGTCCAGCCAGTTTTAAGTGATGCTGTGACAAAATCTGGCTGCACATACAGACAGACTGAAATTCAAGGTATGAAAAATAAAGATATAATTGAAAGTGCGAGTTCTGACAAAACCATTTTTTACTTACTATATAGATGCTTGATTTTAAGTTTACTGGACTTACTGCATACCGTATGTAGCTGCTGAGCCAATGATTTTTTTCTTTCTTGTGCTGGTGAATTGTGGGTAATCGTCTCCTCTGCTGGGTCTTAGTGCTCATCTCTTACTGGTAAAATCAATATCTCCCTCTCTGTTTCAGCGCGTCTATGTATGTATATACTATGTACTATGTATACACTATATGTGTGCATGCACGTAATTTGACACAGACACACACACACACACACACCGACACGCACATACACTCTCTCGCCTTTACACCCCCCTCCCCGGCTTCACACACACACAAAGGCACACTCTCTGCTTTACACAAAAAACTCTGCTCTGTCGCGATTCTTTTCAAAGGTAAAGTGCCGATTAATTTTTTTTCACAGTGAAATTCAGTGTTTCCGTTGTGTGTGTGTGTTTGTTGTAAAACTTAAAAAACAATGTTGGGGGAGGGAGGAGGAGTTTTACTGTGTAAGACGAGGCGAGGGAAGGCGCTAATTCCACACACACACACACACACCTGCGCGCACAAACGGAAGCACTTATCTGTCTGGATTTATTTTTACTTTTTTTAAAGGTAAAGTGCAGGTTAATTTGTTTTATTTTTACTTTATATTGTGTATTAATTATTTTTATGTATTTATTTTTTGGGGCTGTGGAACGAATAATTTGGGTTTGTTTCTTATGGGAAAATCCGATTTGGTTTACGAGTGTTTTGGAATACGAGCCCGTTTCCGGAACGAATTATGCTCGTAACCCAAGGTTCCACTGTAATGGCCAAAACATGTGAAAATGAACGAGGTCCGGACTGAACGGAGGACGTGGCACAGACACATCTCTTCCACACATTGGCGACGAGTTATCTGACGATTTTCAAGGATCACTGAAATGTTCATGGGAACGACTGCAGTGGGCCTAATTATTGTCTTCCATTTATGTCTTCATTCACAAGAAATTTCATCACAAGTCCTGGTTTGACTTGAACACCCTTTGAAATACTAAAGTTCATAAGTTTTCATACAATGACTAACATAAAAACAAAGTAAAATTAAGCTGTGAGATGTACATCGATTTCACCATCGTCACATATTGAAGCCTGCACTTTTAATAAAACAATCAGTAGCTTTCCTTGTCGCTGTGGCCGGAGCCTCAGGAGTGGCCATGTCAGTCATTTAACTGCTATAATGTATCTGAAAAGCTACACAGATTAACATCTATGTACATAGATTTAATTGACCAGTAAAGCAATGATCCTTAAGGTTGCAAATCAACATAAAATATAACATTTAATACCAAGTGTAAAAAAGATTAATCAAGTAAAGGCAAAGTAGGCTTGGACTGTACAACGTGGAAAGCTGAGTGGCTTTCAACATTCTAACATTGTATACATCTAATAACTAGGCTTTATTGTGTGTTTATAAGCAGGAGATTTTAAGAGTCAACAATGGAAATCTTTTTTTTTTTTAATAAACGTTATTATAAGCTTTATTTATTAGATATTTATTCATTCAATCACAGTGCTGTTGTATTCTTGATTCTGATTGGTCAGGAGGTATGGACAATAAAAAATGTGCGTAATTTGTCAATTACTGTAACATTTATGGAAGGAGTCTCCATTGTCAGCGCTTTGTCACAGTCAAATGAGAAGCTGTAACCTGTAGAGTTCACATTTTGAGGCTTCTTAGATCTTTTTTTAGGCTTATTAATGTTAAGTGACAGATAAAAGGATACAAAGTACAACATCTTGTTTAAAAAAAAAAAAAATTAAATTGGTTTGATCCAGAAGACATAAAATTCAACTAAACTTGACGTTGATTGCATTAATTTCTGTTTCATCACAGCAGAACACCAATATTATATATTATATATTATATATATTTTACAATTCATGCTATATACAGATTGTCAGAACCTTTACCAGCATGTGCAGCTGCAGAACAGCGAGAACCATCCCTCATAAAGAACTTACAATTAATAACAGGAACTTATTAGAGGAATATTCCTCACTGTAATCTCTGAGACGTATTGGCAGCTAACAAAAAAAAAAAAAAAAAAAAACGCCAGGCCATAAAGCGTTGCTGGATTTAATGACTTGAACCCAAGCCAAGGCTTTTTCCCCCCTCCATTCCATTCTGAGAATTTTTTACTGGAGGACGGCTTAATGAACGCCGTTATTACTCAGCGTTCTTATGACGAATGAAAATCCTAAAATAAGTCCCTACCGCTGTGAGAAATATAGCCAAACACTAACACTGTGTGTGCCTTTGGGTCGCATGTTTCTTTTTCTTCCAGGAGTTTAGCATGCAGCGCGTGCTGCGGTTTAGTGAAAGATTAAGCGAGATCATTTATAAATATTACATAATGGCAGTGTGTAAGAGGATTACGGCGTTAAAACTCCATATCTCATTAATATCTATGAGCGCAGTTGTTCGCCATTATGCAAAAAAAAAAAAAAAAAATTACGAGTCAGCTAATTAGGAAATGTTGGATTCGACTGCGACGCTAATTACAAATCGTTAAGAGCTGACCAATAAAAAGTGCTCTTCTGAATGCTAATGAGCAGTTGAGCTTTTCCAGGAGACGATTTATTCTTCTGCTTAATACAGGTGAAGAAGGCGGGCAGATGAACTTTTTAACATTCGATTTAAATCAAGGAATGGAACAGATTATTCTGGATGTGTCTTTGTGTTTGAGGTTTAATGTCATCCTGTTGGAGGGAAACAATCAACGACTAGGTGACATGACAAGGCAGAGGTACAGTAGTGGTACCACCCTGGTGCTGAGTATTATTCTAGATCAACATGATATGGGGCCTTTTATTCATTTTATTCCACAGCAATTTTCAGGTTTTAACGACTAGTACAGCATGTCATACCTATTTATCTGGTCATTATCTTTTGTCAGCTTTCACAACAATTCCATCAGTAGCCACTGTCATTTTCAAGGTCTTGATGATCTTACACAATGCTCATTTTTTTTTTTTTTTTTTTCCTTCTTCTTCCAGGACATACATATGCTCAATGCTTGTGCAATGACTCTGATAGAGTTTCCACCTTTTCTTAGGTGTGCTCGTTCCATTAACGGCTCTCTGGTCTTAACATTTATTGGCTTAACCTTTTTTTGCAGCTTTCACCTATGAAACCCAGGGCTCAAACTAAGATTAGGGTTATTCAAATGTAGTGTTTGTTTAACAGGACACACCTGGGAAACATGCACCACCTGATTGGCAATATTGTTCCAATATTTTTGATCACCGGAAACAAAAAGTGGCATGTTTTAATAAGGTAAAAACTTGGTTAGATGAAAGAATGTATGATTTTAGATGTAAATATCAGGAAAGCTGCAACTCTGATCTATTGTCTCATATAGTGTTGTGGATTCAATACCATCATGGTTTTTTGATACCTTCTCTCTGTGCCAGAGGAACTAGACTTCTGTAATTGGGGAAAAATGGGCTAGAGAAATCCTGGTGATGAATGTGTTTTCGCAGAGACCGTGATTTGTTTCTGAGATCCCGAACTTTTTAATAAAAGTGTTTAAATACATCATAATTCAGCACATAATGTCATGCTGTCAAATTATTTTCAAAACTGAGCTTTAGTCATATATACCAGGTTTATCCCATATCCCACCAGGGTTGCGGGGAGCCTACACCAGGAGACACATACATACTGTACACACACTCGCTACGGACAATTTAGGAACATAAATTAGCTTAACCTGTTTGCCGTTGGGAGGAAACTGGAGTACCCGGAGGAAACCCCTCAAGCACGGGGAGAACATGCACACAGAGGCGGGAAACGAACCCGGACCCTGGAGGTTCAAGGCGACAGTGCTAACCACTACACCATTACGCCGCCTTGTGTCTTTCGTACAGTGTCATCATGTACTCAAGCATACACAGTATGATATGCAGTGAAATGCTTATGAAGATGCGAGTCTACTAAACTGGGAATAATAAGATGATTTTTTGTTTGTTTAACGAAAAATAATTAGCAATATAAACTTTTTATTTTATTTTATTTTTTTTTACAGCAACTTGATGTAGTTGTGAAGACTACTCCTGCACAATACTGTACGTTCATGTGTGTATTCACCTATTTAAATGTGTGCATCATCAATAATCATTAAAAAATACATACTGTAAGCTATAAGAAGTAAATAAATGATGTGTCCATGATGTAGTTCAACACTGTAATATGTTAGATATCATAAATATCATAATTTAGTTTATTAATCATAAATGTCGTAGATGAAAGGAAAGAAATGTGACCGGCTGCAAATGCCACAAAAACAAAATTGGTTGATGATGTTGAACCTGTTTCTCGCAGGTTTATGCCATAAGTTTGATGTTTTTTATGCTTGAATGACGCATAGGTCACTGTGTGGCTTAACAAACAAAAAACATTCCTCTGAAGCTGCTCAGGTACAGGGGCTGGACTGAAAATGAGGGTCCTTCCTTTGCCCAGTGCTGTGGGTGACTTTAATCTTTGTACAGTCTTACACAGATGCCCAGGTCATGCAGTTTTTAGATGCTCACGGACTGACTGCGTTTCTGTAAAGACGTGTTTTGGAGAGATTAGCTTCATCAGGCTTTAACAGGAGAAAATGTAAAAACCCTAGATTTAGCTGAACCTGGCTCTTTGTCCACTTCAGAGTAAAAAAAAAAAATGCACAATGTCCATTTTTCTGTCCTATTTTAAGATATAGAAAAGAGAATTTTGAATGTACAGCCAAATCAGCAGTACCACACATCATGTGCACAGACGTACAGTGTGTGTTTAGGCTCTGGTCCTTTTCGCTCACTAACCAAAATATTTCAATATTTCACTTCGGGTCGCATCTTTGCTGCAACCTTCTCTTCATTTCTAGTCGCCGGATAAAATGAAAAAGTCCTTTGCTCTTTCCACTGTTGGTTGTGACGATATAAAATATTCCTTTGGCTTTTTTTTTTTTTACCTCAACAGGTCACACACGCGTCAGTGCTGTCATCGCTATGATTAAAGATTAAACACCAGGGATAGGTGTTTTATTTAGCGAGCACAAAGGAAGATTTTCAGGTTAGGAGAATTCACGTTTTGAGGATGGGTCGAGAAGGTAGCTTGGAGGCCTTGAGAGAGTAGCAGCGGCCAGTCTTGGGCTGTGGACAGTCCAGCAGGAACAGGCAGCGAGGCTGAGGTGCAGACCACTTCTTGGCAGTTTGTCTCGAGGTGAAGAATGCCAAAAGAGAGAGCAGAGAATAATGACCATGAGTCTTGCATTCTCCTCACCCCTCTGAGGTTGGTTGGTCCCTTTTTTAGGGTTCTGTTGACACATGAATCGTAGGTGCTGTTCTGCTTCTGGCCACAATGAGTACTGTCCATGGTACTGAATACATGCCGTTATTTCCTCTGCTTGGTTGAGGAAAACAGTTCCAATGTTTTGGAGCGGATCTTCCGAGTCTCATTTTCTTCCCGGTCCTTTGAGGCGAGTGTATGAAGTCTAGTCAATGCTAAAATGTTAGCCATAAACTTCAGTTAACCTTGTAGCACCAGTGCCGAACTAGAGAAGCGTGTCATAGCTGATGGATGGTGAACGTTCAGAGTGAGCGGACATTGTGTTTCCATTTCAGCTGATCTGCTCGTTTAAATAATGGCCTTAAAATATAAAAGTTCGATCGGGTTGATCTGGGTTCAGATTGAATTTCTGTGCAGAAGATGTAGATTCCTGTGTATTGGCTCCCTTCTCTTTTCTGTTAATTTCACATGGCATGAAGTCAACTCACAGCATTTGTTGCGTGTGAATTTTTCTATTTCATCTGAGGATTTGTCAAAGAGCTAATAAACGGATTTGTCTCGGTTTTACATAATTTATTCATGAATAATAAGAACAAACCATGCTAAGGTTTGCGTTGTGTAAACAGACAGCTCTCAGGAGTTCCTCTGTGGGGGAGAAAAATACCGCATGGGATTTAATAAGTGAAAGAAATCATTCAGATTCGTCTGTTTAACTCTTTTGATGAGGTTTATCAACAGTATCAAGACATAATGTGTGATGTTATTTGATATCAATGTATATCATTCTCTTGCTGGTGAGTTTTAAACGTTTTAGGCGATCCTGAGTGATTTTAATATTTTTACTGCTCGCTCTGGTGTTATGTGTTAAGCTATTTGTTAAGAAGAAAAGGCTGATAAATGTTTCTTTCATGTGTGCCGTCGTCATGGTAGCGCCAGCAAGGCGATTAGTCACATCGCTGATCATTCTCACCAGTGTTTCATCTCACCCTTATTAGCACCGTTATTTAAAAGGTCCCATATTTTTCAATTTCCTTAACAACTTAACTTAGACATTCATAAATAACTCTTCCAGCTGATTACGTGCTATTTGGTTCACTTTGTTCCTGAAGCTAATGCTGGAGAAACTCTGATGGGTTAAACTTCCAGTATTCAGAAAAAGTGACCATAATTAAGCAATMATTTCACACAAGAGGGAGTGATGTTGTTCGGAATATCGGCACAGTTTAGTTGCAGATGTTGGCATCAGGACATAGCATGAGTACTCGAGATTTCACAGCCGTGCTGATATWCAGCACAACAGCACGACCTGTGATATTTCCGCCATTTCATATCCTCACGCGCCTGGCTGAACTAACTAACCGTGACTAACCGCGGAGCTGGCGACTGACAGTTAGCAAGCATGTGAGGAGAAGAAACCATGGAGGTGGTTACGAGATTTACTTTATATTTCCACTTTAGAATATCAGCTCCATTAACTTCCTRGTTCCAGGGTTGAATCCCAAATAACAATCCCTTGTTCCACAYACCCTTAGTGCCCTTGATCAGGGGTTAGAGATTTTAAGAACACCTGGGACATGGAGTGATGCATACAGTTACTGTAAATGTCTCAGTGCTATTATGCTCTTTAGCACCACTCATGAAACGTCTCTCATTCAATCAGATGTCAGATGGCGTGTGCGCTATCGTATGTCCTTGTGTTAATTACTGATGTTTGCTTTTTTTTTTCTTTCTTCCATAGTTTTTAATATGCTGCATTATAAGTGTGTGTATAGCGAGAAATATCATTACAGGGTTGTGCAAGAACCAGTGACTGAAGTGAACAGGAATGAATTTCTAGCAGAATCGTACACCATCATTGATTTTGACATTGAGTGAGAATTTATTTTTTTGTCTGCAAACACATGGCTGAAGAATCTAAATTTAAATTTAAGTGTGTGTGTGTGTAATTTAAAATGTCTGACCCATCCAGACATGAGGTCATAACATTGTCTACAAACGAATATCTAAGGTCATAACATCGTCCTCTCATTCCTCATGAAAATGATTATATAATCCAGACATGAGGTTTTTCAATGATTACGCTCCTACTTTATGATCTACAGTGGAACCTCGGATTGCGAGTAACGTGGTTTACGAGTGTTCCGCAAACCGAGCAAAGATTTTTAAATAAATTTTTAATTGGAAACCGAGCAAGTATTAGTTTACGAGTGCTGAGTATTATGATTCACGCATGCGACTCTTATTTTGACACCAAGCAGCAAGTGAGCCAATGATTTTTCTCTCTGTTGCCCTGCGGAATTGTGGGTAATTGTCTCCCCAGCTGCCCTGGGTCTTAGTGCTCGTCTCTTACTGGTATAATCAACGTCTCCCTCTCCATTTCATCGTGTCTCATATGTGTGTGTGCGCGTAATTTGACACCGACACACAATCACACACCGACACACACGCACACACACACACACTGTCTCGCACGTAATTTGACACGGACACACACACACTCTCTCGGCTTCACACACGCACACGCAGACACGCTTTCTTCACACAGAAATTTCAGCTCTGTTGGGATTCTTTTCAAAGGTMAGGTGCTGGTTTATTTGTTTTATTTATTTTTTTTACTTTACAGCAGTGATTTCGTTAGTAAGCGCTCATGCGAGTGTCATTAGACAGATTTCTTTTTTTCCCCGTTAAAACAGTGCTTCCGTTGTGTGTGTGTTTGTTGTGAAACTTAAAAAGTCAGGTGGGGGGAAGGAGGAGGAGTTTTACTGTGTAAGACGAGGCGGGGGAAGGGGCTAATTCCACACACACAAATACATGGCGCCTGCCCGCACAAATGTAAACACTTATCTGTCTGGATTCATTATTATAATTTGTTTTTACTTTATATATTGTATGAATTATTTTTATGTATTTATTTTTTGGGGCTGKGGAACGAATAATTTTTGTTTTCATTATTTCTTATGGGAAAATTAGATTTGGTTTACGAGTGTCCTGGAATACGATCCCACTTCCGGAACAAATTATGCTCATAATCCAAGGTTCCACTGTACATCACAATCAACCAATTAATATGTTTAGCATATCCACTAACTTTACCAGATCACTGTTGACCAGGAGCCAAATAACATGAAGCGTCACCCATAGTTTCCATGCAAGGCATCATGGGAAGCAGGGAACATCCTCGCCCATATTTTAAGGGGTGCCAATTTTTTAGCTTACCATACATCCTTATTTACATAGCTCTAATATAATGTAGTGGTTTATTGTTGGTGTTCTCTGTTTTGACAGTGAAGACTCCTTCCATAAATGTTACTTAAACGTCTCCTTATAGAAAAACCTTTTTTAATGGTTTATGTGGCGTAGTGAACGAGCTGTTACCATAGAAACGATAGCAAATCTGGAAGAACGTGTTCATATACAAATGCACTTCTCTCAGAGCGGCAGTTRTAGAAAACTAATCAGCACCTTGTGGTGAGCAAAGAGAATGTTATATAAAGAGAGATGTTACAAAGTAAAAAAGAGGAGTGCATATTTGCAAGTAGCATGTGCACACACACGCACCTTTTTTCTTAAAAAAAAATTCAGATTCATAGATATGGGCTAAGAAATGACGATAAAAATAAGAATCTATCTTGGGGCATGAGAGAGAGATACAAGTGATTAATGGAGGAAGTTTTTAATTACGTAAAACAAGCCTTAAAGCAGTGTTCTCTCGCTGCTCACCCCTTTCTTTCTCTCTGCATGTCTGTCTCTCTCTCTCTCTCTCTCTCTCTCTCTCTCTCTCAGTATCTGGCCATGTATCTTCTGTATTTCTATTACCTCTCTCTCTTTTTCTCTCTCTCAGCACTGCTGTTAGCTTCACGCGGTGTGTGTGGGAAAAGATTAATTAGTTTTCTAAATGACTGCAGTGATCGAGATGACACGTGTGTGTGTGTGTGTGTGTGTGTGTGTGTGTGTGTGCGCACACGAGTGTGTATTGTCTGAGAGTAAGCCCATATGGTTTCTCCACAGCTATGAATCATCCTGTTAGATAAAAACACTCTCTAAAGGCAGTCATAATGTCAGATCAGTAATGTCACAAACCTGCGCGGGTCATGTTCTCTGGCTCTGTGCATTTCTGATCGGTCGAGAAGGTGTTGATTCATTTTCCTAGAAGAGCAGCTCTGACAGTAGTGCAGCTACACATGACAGGTTTATATCAACATGCTCATTGTAAGATGATATCCTTATTGATGCTCCATATAAATGTGCAATTGATGATAAAATCATCTCTCTCTCTCTCTGACACACACACACACACACACACACACAGAGAGTGCCCAGGATGAATTCATCTGCCCAATTCATCTCCCCTCCTCCTTTTGCTCATTTGGACAGTCTGCGTTTGAGGACAAAGCCAAAGCGATGAGTCACTCAGTCCAGATGAAATGACGGAAGCGAACACCATCCAAACACAACACCAATAAAAGTCCAATAAAAGGTCAGGGAGAAACAAACACACGCTGCGATTTGTCCATTACAGCTGTAGGTTTCCCACTGTGCTAAAAACACACAGATAATTGCTAGCGTTAAGTCAACACTTTTATCTTCTCCCTGTTCTATCGAGCACGTTGTTAAGGTTGGACTGAAAGGCTCCTGTGAAGCCACAACAACATCACGCCTCCCTCTCCTGTAAATGTCAAAGCCATCTGTCCTTCTCATGGCCTCTATTTTTATTTTATTTTCCCCCCACCGTTTCCAGACAGAATCGCTTTTTTCATTTTTTTATTTCTCATTCAAACGCTGTTAGAGCTGGAGGTGAGTGCCGTCGTCGACGTTTAAGACCTTTCGCAAGGATGAGCTCATGGGTTTCATTTTATTCCCGGTGTCCAAAACATCAAAGAGGTGATGTGGGACACCATCACGTTTCAGTTACTGTATTAATCAATCTTTATGGTCAAGCGTGAACTAAACAATCCCGTCAGACTTACGAGGTTTTATTTCGTTCCCAGGTTTGTGTCTTTATAATTAACGGCAATCAGCTATAAATCATCAAGCTGCTCTTTGACACATAGCCACGCCCACAAATCACAACTAAAATCATGCAGAACATGCTAAATCATCCACTAACGCAGCTCAGCCAATGCTACTATAGGCATGCGCAAACTCCGCCTGCTTTCACGGACCACCATTACTTTCGTCCAAACCTCCTAAGGCAGTACCTCCTTTAAAATGACTTACAAAAGTGCTTTAAAGTTTCCATCATTGGATTGATCCAAATCTGTCAGTTTGTCTATCCTTTATCACAGGTTAATATGTTCCTAATTATAAGTCCCACCAGTCAAACAATGCTGGGAAAATATTTTTTTTGAGAGGGGTCTTTCAGGGGGTGGTTGATGATGTCATCCCACCTCACCCCCTCAGCTGGTGCAGGTGCTTGGGCCCGATCATCACTCAAAAATGCTCAAAAAGTCATGAAAATCAGCACTCATGTTGGAATCTACTGCAAATAGGATGCCTGAGAGGCTGGACCCTGGGCGTGGCACAGCGCCTTCAGAGTAGATTTTGCTGCATAGCTCACACGGACACACGTAGAACTCTGTACACATTTGGATCTCATTGAGCCGACCAACTTTCGCTCTGCATGTCACGGGCAGATTAAACGGTGTCACTTGGATTGGTGTCACCTTATGCAACACCTCATGATGTCATCCTACACAGTTTAATCTGGTTAAAGTGAAAGTCTGGGAAAGAATTTAAAGTAAAAATGTTTAAGAATTAGATGAAAAGTTTTAGCCTTTAATCTTTTTCATTACATGAGATACATTAATAGATTAGGTTTGCACAGTAACGCTCCACCAGCACAGGCGTTGTAGACCACTGAGTATGGAAATATATTCATAAATCAAATAACGATAAACAGAAAGAAAAAAAAAAAAACACAGGATGGTTCAAGCGTTATGGATGTGACACTTGGACTCGTATCAGTAAACACAAAGCCTCCGAGCACAGGCAAGCTCAGTATCCATGAATTCATTTGCATAACTTTTAACATAATCTGTTCAACTAAAAACAAAAATCCTCAAAGTTCTGATAATCATTAACATCCTGARAAGAGCCAGCGTTTTATTTCCTTATGGGTGTGACATGAAACAGACAAACGTTTATGAGAGTGTACAGGTTTCCTGCAGCCGCTGCACATTTCACAGACAGCTGCAGATGATGTTCCTCTTGTACCATGAAAGAAAACGTGCAAATTTGAAAATGGKTGGAATAAATGATTCCATATAAATTGGCCTTACGGATGTGATGTTTTAAACCAGTGGTTATTGCTGACTTTTTTTTTTTWYACTTTCTTTTCCTCCCTCTTTCTATTCCTCTCTTTTTCTTTTCTACTTTTGGGGGTCATGAAYGTCAGCATCGGGYTGTACTGTTTCATTTACAAGTAAATGTGTTAAGGTTTAAATGAACTAAAACAAAGAATTAAGCCTCGTCATGCTTACCGGCCCCGGAAACTGTGAAAGAGTGATGGATCTGAATGTACAGTACTCTCTCTTTTTTTTTTCACAAGATAGACGCAGTATTTTCATTTTTCAGYCAAAACAAAGTGTTATAAATGTATGGAGACAGACACATGACAGATAGGACAGATAATAGGAAGCACTTTGGCATATTCTGGTTAGACAAAATGATTCCAGGGAGCCATTAAAAAAAAAAAAAAATTGCACAAAACTTTTAATAGACATCATTTATTTTACATTTTTTATGTATAAATGCTACAATCTATATACATAAAAGAAAGGTTTTGTCTGTACTTYGGTCAGAACTCGCTCTTTCAATGACATCTTTACGTTTCATACATTAGATCACCCAAAACCAGTCTGTCTGTATGTCCGTATGTCTGTCCAGCTGATTCTGTCACAGCATCACGTAAAACTGGCTGGAYAGRATTCAATGAAACTTTGCCAGTCCATTTTTATTTGACTGAAGTTAAATCTGTGCCATAAATGAAATCAAAATGTTGAGTACAAGGGACATTATGAGCAGTTATGTGCCAGATTACCTGACAGCATCTAGTACTTTTTTTGGACAAATATAGCACTTTTTTTCCCTCGAGGTGGACGCATCACTCAACGGAGCCAAGTGATTCAGTGATTTTGCCTTGAGGTGCACCTTACAATTAATGCACCTTACAAGCTGTTACAATCCTTGCCAAACACAAACTAAAGCGCCACACAGCATGGCTCACTCCAAAAACATGGTACGTATGCTATGAACTCTGAGCCTCGCGCCATARATGAAATCAAAATGTTGAGTAGAAGGGAAGTTATAAGCAGCAATGTGTCAGATGCTGATCAGCTTATTTTTAGATTTACCCTTTTAACTATTTCTAGAAACTCTTTACCCGTAAACGACGGGTAGCAAGTAAGTAATAAATAAACGCATCAATGAAACAACCCAATTATTTAAAGCTACCACAGATGATCTGATTCAGCCAATAGGCACAGCACATGCTGAACTTCTGACCTTCTGTTCATGTCCTAATAGCCAGAATGCTTTCTTTTTTTCTTTCATTCTTTTTTTAACTTAGAATTAGTGAAGCATGGACAATATGATAACGGATCATTTTTCACTTCAAAACAAAGTTTTCTTATCAAGGTCTAATAGTAAGTGCTTGATTTTTTCTCCTTCCTGTTTTGCTTATTACAGATTTAATGCATTTGCCGGTTGAGGCACAAACTCTGACTTTTTATAGTTATCTCTATGAGATGCTC
The DNA here is from genome assembly GCA_003987875.1 of Clarias batrachus. Taxonomy (NCBI): domain Eukaryota; kingdom Metazoa; phylum Chordata; class Actinopteri; order Siluriformes; family Clariidae; genus Clarias; species Clarias batrachus. The sequence goes on along the minus strand of QMIH01000692.1, from coordinate 24,640 downwards.
ATTTATACGACATTAGCTCTATGGGATGGAACGCTGTTAATTTTATAGCCGAGGTGTTCGCTAACTGGCAGCATTAGCCTGTGATCTCTGATTCTGAGACTGAAGTGCACACAAACCTGTGGGTGGCTTGCTGCTTGTGTGGGGTATAAATAGGTGTGAAATGTTTCATTTAAAGGTGTGTTTATCTATGTTGGCTGACACGTGAACCTTGGAGCTAAAGTATCCTATAAGCTCAATATCTCACCTTCTGTTTGTGGTACAGTACGTGTGTGTGCACGTGTGCTGACTGCCAAACAATGGGAAATCCTACAGAGCTCCCTCACTAAAAAACGAACAAAAAAAAAACAAGCAACCCCAAAGCACAATCAAAAGAAAATCTCCTGCCCCTATGATGTAACATTTAAATACATCTATTGATATTTATATGCATAAATTACATAAAATAATGTACAGTACATGTTTTTAATACAGTGGAACCTCGGATTGCGAGTAACTCGGTTTACGAGTGTTCCGCAAGACGAGCAAATATTTTAAATAAATTTTGACTTGAAAAATGAGCATGTCTTGGTTTACGAGTGCCAATTTTTTTGACACCGACACACACACACACCGACACACACACACTCTCTCACCTTTACACCCCCCCTCCCCGGCTTCACACAGACACAGACACTCTGCTCTACACAGAAACTCTGCTCTGTCATGATTCTTTTCAAAGGTAAGGTGCTGGTTCATTTGTTTTTTGTTTTTGTTTTTACTTTACGGCAGTGATTCCGTTAGTGTGCGCTGACACGAGTGTCATTAGAGAGATTTCTTTTTTTCCCGTTAAAACAGTGTTTCTGTTGTGTGTGTGTTTGTTGTGAAACTTAAAAAGCGAGGTGGAGGGAGGGATGAGACGAGGGAATGGGATAATTCCACACACACACACACACACAGACCCATACACACACACACACACACATATACACACACAAATACACGGCGCCTGCGCGCACAAACGGAAACACTTATCTGTTGGGATTTATTTTAACTTTTTTTAAAGGTAAAGTGCAGGTTAATTTTTTTTATTTTTACTTTATATATTGTATTAATTATTTTTCTGTATTTATATTTTTTGAACGAATTATTTGAGTTTTCATTATTTCTTATGGGACGGTTTGATTTGGTTTACAAGTGTTTTGGAATACGAGCCTGCTTCCGGAATGAATTATGCTCGTAATCCAAGGTTCCACTGTATACTCATTATTCATTGTCCATCCATTTATCCCTTATCTACTGTATATTACACATCCTGCGTAGGGTCACAGAGGGCCTCAATCCTATACCAGGGATCTCAGGAAATGAGGTGGCACACACAAACACAGAGTCAGTCTACACCACATGGATTTTTGGACTGTGGAAAAAAAACCCGAGTACTCAGAGGAAACCCACCAAGCACAGGGGAGGACATACAAACTCCACACACAGACCAGAGGCAAGATTTGAACCCAACTGACACTGCTAACCACTAATCCACTGTGCCATTAAGTACTGACAGCTATACACAGTTCTGAGAGTAAAAACTCCCTTTATTTCTCTATATAAAACAAACGTATCCGCTAACTTGATGTGATCTGCTTCACATCTAAAACACTGGCCTCCCAGGAACTCCTTTAATGGCCCAAACATGGGGACTATTCGGGGAATGCGGCAATGACTCCCAGCCGAGTTCCTGTAATGTGCAAGTGGTGTTGGTGAAGGATTTTGTGAATGTGTAACGTTGCATGTTGGTGACAAGTTATATGTCAATTTTCAAGAATCAGGTGTTCCATGCGCCAGATGTTCACTGGAACGCCTGCAGTGGGCCCCGAGCCACTTCAGCCGGGATCGTTATTTTACTGCGGCCAAGAATCTTCTGTAAATGTCAATCACATGTATACCATCATTCATCAGAACTTTCATCAAGTCCCGGTTTGACTCGAGCATCCCTCGTATTACATAAATAATTTATTTGGTGCATGTGGCGCAAACTTTGTAATGCAAAAGTCTTGATGGCTGAACAGAAAAATATGAAACATACACGTTAAATCTCAAATCTCTGTAATAAACGATCAAGGACTTTTTCTGAATTTGGATTTCTGGATCTCTACTGTAATCTAATCATCATTTAAACCAATCAAGCCTGAGAATTACAACCTTTTGGTTCCAGGTACTGGCCCTTCCCATACTCAGTTACAGTGACGGCTGGTACAAACATTTTTTTGGGGAGGTCACAAACAAAATTAAAATTTAACTTTTAATACTCGCCTGTAAATAGGCATTTATCAGGTGATTGCGCATCATTACTACTAATATGAAATAAAGTCCTGACTCACATCACATCCAGTCAGCAGCTCCGCTCGCCGTAAGAAGTGCTGGAAGACTGGTCGAGAACGGTCCAATCACATGAGCCCAAATATTTAAAAGCAATATTGATTCGCAAAGAACAAAAGTGGGAGCGTTCAGGGTGCACAAAGCTCCGCCCCAAGGATGATTTGAAAAGATCCAATCAGAGCTCAGCCTCAAGTCACGTGCTTTTCAAAAATGTACGTGCCTACATAGACACTTGTTTGTCCGATGCCCCRCGTACACCAACACAAATGAACGTAATACAGTTTAGATTTTTTTWAATTGTAAATTCATTATATTAAGAAATGCAGTGGAATATTGTGACAACAATGACTTTATTTCATTATTAAAATAAATAATTATTATGTTAAATAATTACATGTTAAAGTAGCATTCTTCTCCGCCTAACTTTAAGGGGGGGCGACGCCCCTGCGCCCCCTATTGACTGGCTGCCACTGCTTAGTTAGCGACATTACAAAGTATAAGCTGTATTGTGTTTAAAATCTTCTTCTAATTATTAAAAACATTATAATACATGATGTCAGTGACCAGCTGTTTACACTATTAATCAGCTGAAAGTAAACCCATGAACTGGCCAGTATTAGCTTCCCAATTTGCACAATCCTGTTCAAACATAGCATTACCATCCTGAACTGTGCCAATTTTTATAATTGACTTCAGCCTAAAAAGGATGAATTTTAATCTTCCAGTCAGGATGAAATTTATGCAAATACGTAAAGCACTTGTAATTGTGTGATTAATCAAAAAGCTTTTTTYCCCCCCCTCCAAAGTGATTTAAAGCATTCAACAGCAAGCTAACTTTAAGCAAAGATGTGAACTGTTGCTAAATGTCCTAGCAAAGTTGTACAGGTGATTTGATTGTTTTTTTTTTATTTAGATTGTTTATATAGATTATGATTGAGATGATGTTGGAGCTTTTAATATAATGCTTGTGTTGTGCTATAAAGTCTAAAACGATGCTCAGGCTTTCTGAGCATCCCTCCCACCCGAACTTCTCCAGTCCAGTTCCAGCCATAAGGCTGGAATCCCACATCACCTCCTTCCAACTTCCATTTGTCCTTCTCTCACCTCCATCTCCAGTGTGTTCCTCTTTCTTCTTTTTTTTCTCCACATGACCGATCATGTTGACGTCCACTCTTAGTGCGCCTAACGCCGCGCTCCCATCRGCCACCACAGCGCGACCTTCATTTCTCGGGGCGAGATGTAAAGGGACTGACGTGACCTTTGACCTCTTCTGCTTGGATCAGACATTGACAAGATCCTGGAGCCAATCAGCACCTGTACCTGCCGTGAAACAGCAAGCGTGGACGGCCAATCACAGGAGGAGCCGCCGTCCTTAATCTCTTAATGCTTTTACAACTTCTCCAAGGTGACCGCTCTCACTCTGGGAACTTTCGGTTCATGTAGATGAAGCAGGAAAATGGTGGCCCATTTATTAATGACTCATAACATCATATACATTTTTTAGGTACAAGTGAGGGACTGGTGGACTGAATTTCATATGAATTACCTGATTTATGACCTCTTCCACAGTAAGTTCATGATGTAGTACTTACTAGATGTATGGTTTTATAATAGGATGTGAACTTTCCCATGCCTTTATGCTCATAAAACACCCCCGCTCATTGCGCTTCAAGATTCCTTACGTGGTAATACTTCTCATAGCCCGTATCCAGTCGAAGACACGTAAGCGCAGCGAATGCCTGCTGGAATCCTTTTGTTTAACTAGAAAACGCAAATGTATTTCCTATCATCTTTCTGTCTCCGGGTAGCTCTATGACCTTCGGTACGTTTTAATGACCACTTATTTTAATGGACAGGATGTACAGTATGTGACACATGGCCAAAAGCTTAAATAAGTATTTAAGTATTTAACGTATTAAAAATGTATTAAGCGATAAGATTTGTTTTGCACGTACTGTAGCACTAAGCGCCCCACTCTAAGCTACCATCATTAGAGATTCCTTTCCTGGACACCAGACTGACTCAGCTTGCTTACGATCTGCTTCGCCTTCTGTCGTCTTTATTTTCACATACAGCTCTGTTATAAAACACTTCCTCGAACAATTCTTGAACCATTTTGCAGTGTGGCAGGGCGCACTGTCCGGCTGAAAGAGGTCAGTGCCATCTGGAATCAATGCTTTCCAAGAAGGGAAACAAGCCATGTGAATGCCAGGATCCAAGGTTTCCCGAGCATCGCATTCCCCAAMGTGTCACACTGCCTCCACCAGCTTGTCTTCTTCCCAGAGTGCATTCTGGTGCCATCTGTTCCCCAGGTAAGTGGCATGCACTCACCTGGCCATACAAATGATGTAAAAGAAAACCCMGACCAGGCCACCTTCTTCCATTGCTCCATTGGTCAGCATAAGCAGTTTTTGGATATGCAACCTCATCAATTTTAGTTCTTCTTTTGAATAAGACTACACAGGCCAGTGAGCCTTGGCCCGCAATTACCCTGTCACCGGTTCACCAGTTGTCCTTCTTTGGAAGGACACACTTGTGTTTGTTCACTATCCGATACAGCAGGTGGCAGTATGCACCTACTTGGAATGCARTGAGGAAGTTAACCTTTGTTCTTTGCCTAATATTCCTGATATTTAGGAAAAATATGTCACGAGCAACCCTTTTGCATGCCTTTGAACTTTGYCAGCTATGGCCATGTAGGGCAGASGATGAAATCGGCACGTGCTACGCACACACAGAGATTTCAGATGAGACCAACCGATGAGCATCATACCTAAACAACAATCCACTTCCATTCTCAGAKACGATTGGCTTCCATGTCTGATTCGATCCGTGCCTGATATACAGTATCTGTTCCTGAGCACAGACCGATTGTGTTCTCACTGATGTAGTATAGTTTTAGTGTTCATTTTTCCGTTCTAATTTTTCTAATTCTTTTCTTTGTGTATCTCACGATCCCTCTCCATCACTTTCTTAGTCGCTCCGAAGCCACTACAGTCCACATTCCTGAGGAATTTGTAATAATACACGCCCAAACTGTTGACGCACAGTACATGAGGGATGGAGGTAATGCTGGGAAGAAGCTTCAGACGTATTAAATGAAACATTTACTTACAAAAGTGTAGCAGTTAGTTATATTTAGTAGCATTCTGGCATCTTTGCTTAACATAATCTCGTACTGTATTTCATATTTATGTAGGACACAAGCACTGAGTCACAACGAGGCGCTATGATCAGAGGATTCATTCTCTACCTTAGTGAAAAGAAAAGAGGAGTTAATAACGGACTTCCAGGTAAAGAGAATGTACCTATGATTCATAGCCCTGCTTATATGAGAAAGGGCCAGAGGCTATACAACAGCTGGGGATAAACAAAGCAAGCACTGTTTTTTTTATTTTTATTTATGCACTCACTTTCGTATGGGAAAAGTGCCTGTCTTTACATCCTATACAGTACATACCTGTAGGGAAAATACATATTGTAGATAAACCCAGCTCTTTTTATACTCACCTGCTTAACATGTAGAAAGGAATCCTCAAAATGTTTTATCTACAGTATGATTATAATTATATTTTATAGAATTTTCTACGTAACTTCACATGCATTTCTGCACGAAAATGCTAAGTGTGACTGCTCAGCCGCAGTAGATGATGTTGTACTTGCTTTCCTCTTTTAACCAAAGTGACTAACATTATGGAATAAAATGAAGATGTGACAGGAATGAAAAAAAACAAACAAAAAAAACGGCAAGAACATCAGGGCAGGGTGCATTGCTAGCCTGAGTACACCACTACACAACTACATGTGATCTTACCAAACCCATCTGAGCTGCAGCAGTGTCAAAAGGTCAAAAGGACTAGGAGCAAAAATGGTGCTAAAAACTCACTCACTCATCATCTATACCGCTTAATCCTGTATTCAGGGTCACG
>QMIH01000691.1:262274-302114 GCA_003987875.1 Clarias batrachus | reverse complement strand
TAAAAACTCCATAAACCCACATCTCAGGTCTGCAGGTTTGGAATCTAATAAAGGATGTGAAATTCTGCTGCTGCGTGTTTGTGTGTGTAATATTGGGCCTGATGGCCACAATTAGACAGCCTGTTGTATGTTCTAGGATGGCATGCGAGTGTGACTGTTGCTGTGTTTCCGCTTTACAGCAGGGGGTTTATGGATTTGACATGCAAAGTGATGGCACAAAGAGTGAGTCTGCTCAGTCTGTCATATCACAAGAGGATTTGACATTTCTCTCTTCCCCACCAATAGTGCTTCCTGTCAGTAAATGACAGCTCTTCCTGGCCAGGGGGTCTAACCTCCTTACTCATGCCCAGCGTGATGCAGTGCTCTCAGCACACCCTCAAGCAGGCAGGGGGCTTTATCTGGATAAGGAACATGACCACATATCTCTCAGTGCCTAGAACTCTGTGATCACTCCTTTTATTATCACTCCTCAACCTTCCTTACATCTTTCATCATGACACAAGCAACTCTCTCTTACTGACAAACAGTATGCACAATGACATATAAACAGATCGTTTTAATTTATAAGCCATTTGAGTCTATACAGAACCAAAAACATAAGTCAAGCAACACTACATATTTGCTTTGACCAATTATAGCTTGTTTCTTCCCCACCTTAATATTAAGCTTATTTTTATCATCCATCCATCCATCCATCCATCCATCCATCCATCCATCCATCCATCCATCCATCCATCCATCCATCCATCCATCCATCCATCCATCCATCCATCCATTATCTATCATCATCGCTTACCTTGTACAGGGTCACACGGGTGTGGAGTCTATCTTAGAGCACAAGGAAAAGTACACCCTGAATGGGGTATCAACCCATGCTAGGGGACATTCAGACTATGATGACTACAGTATGTCTTCGGGATGAGGGAGGAAACAGGAGTACCCGGAGGAAATCCATCAATTATGGGGAGAACTCAAACTCTTCATGCACACAAAGACAAGATTCTTTGTGAAAACATGCATTAATTCATTAACAGTCATCCAAATACTTTAGATAATTTTTATCAAGTAAAATATCGAGTTATAATAATGTTTTTTTTCCTATCAATGACTTCATCTTTCCTGAGAGATAATGGAAGCAGAACCATTTCCCCTGTGCTATGTTCAGTCATTACAGGCTTTAGTGGGTCATTTGCAAGTTAGAGTAATTCTCATTTCCTTTGACTGTAAGTTCTGGATTTGTTCAGTATAACTGGGGCAGAGAGTTAATCCTGATTTCCTGAAAATTCATATGAATGCAGCTTGACCTTTAGGCCCTCGGTTTTTTTACCACTGGCAACTTGGCTTCAGGCTCAATCAAAATTACATGCTAGCCATTTTATGTCTCCATGTTTTAAGCTGCTTACTTGCAGCTTTCTCTGGTCATCTAAAAGTTGTATTCAGAGGTATACTTTTACTGAAGTAGCATTTGAAAGGGGAACAGATGCACTTACAGTAGAACATTAGGTAGGAAGGAATCAGAAGGAATATTCTGAGATGAGGGTTTGGGGGCACTGGAAAGATGCTCAAGGCATCAGGCCTCCTGTAAGGATTGCACTGCAAGGAGGAAATTGTTAGATTGGAAAGAAAGGGAGGAGGAAATAAGAGAGGAAAAGTGCCCATGGTGGCACAGATGGCTGCTGAAATGAGAGTGAGTGCTCTAGTTTAGGATGCCATTATCTTCACATGTCTGCAGCAGAATGCCAGGACTTAGACCATAGCACTTCCCCCTCCCCCACGCCCATCACCTCGACCTCCAAAAGTGAGGGCATGTGTTTAAAGCTTTTAGAAAAGCTGATCCATACTGGGGGGAAAAATCATGTCCAAAAATAAATTGTTCACATTTTACATTAAAGCTCATTTGTCCCAGTTGTATAAATGACTCATTTTTCACAGGCGCAAGATCAAAAAAGTGAATATCACTGACAGTTGGTGGATATAGTTAGAAGCATGCTTCCTGAAGGAATATAACACTCCATGAAGAGAAAACCAGAGTGAAAAGTTTAACCCTTTATGTTCAGACATTATTTTAAATGCTTGCCAGCGATAAAATTTTATTTGTCAGGTACACAACCATACAGAATTGTGTGCATATACTGTATATATCTGACACACACACACACACACACACACACACACACACACACACACACACACACACACACATACACACTGTATTTGTCTGGTACTTCGGTCAGACGTTTGGACACAAGTTTGGATTTATTTTCTATATTCTAGAACAATACTGGATCTTTCTCAACACTATGAAATAACATACAGTATATGGCATTATGTAATTAAGTAACAACAACAACAGTCAGTTGTCATTTTAAGACACAAAGGTCAGCTGTTCTGGGATAGTTCTTGAAAGAACAGCATTGTCAGGTACATTTGCAAAATCCATCAAGCACCACGATGAAGCCATCATAAAGACCACCCCATGAAAGCAAGACCAAAATTTACTTCAGCTGCAAAGGAGAAGTTCATTTAAGAGTTAGCAGCCGCAAAAATCACCAATTAACAACAGCACTTCAGGCAATGGGCATTATGAAGGATTTACAGAGTCTAAATAGTAGACACATCTCAATATCAACTGTTGAAATGAGATTATTGCATATTTTCAATGCCTTCAGCCTTGATTTACATTGTAGACAGAAATACATATCAGGAAAGACCATGGAATTAGAAAGTGTGTCCAAACTTCTGACTAGTTTTTTTTTTTTTCAAATTTCTCTATGATAACAAGTTTGACTCTAGCCTTAATATGGTGTTTGATAAATCAGCAATGGTATGAGACGCAATCTTTGGGTCTAGATGGGTATTGTTGGTTGGACGGCCTGTCTGAGATCCATAATACTGACTATTGGAACTTATTTATTAACCTAGTAACCCAATGTAAGTATCTATCCAGTGATGTAAACTTTAAAGCACTTTTTGTAAGTCACTCTGGAAATGCCTAAATGTAAATGTACAGCAAATGTAAATAATGGTTAAGATAAAATAGATGGGACATTCATGTGTGTACAGATGATCCCTTTGTAATCCCATCTACTGGTCTAATGATGTAGGTGTCTACTCTGCTTGGGTGGTGAAGGTTTATTCATCTCCTTAATTGAACCTGATTTTTATTTTTCATCTGCAGCTGATGTTTATCATCCTCTACAATTTGATAATAACACCAAGATTTTTGATAACCTAAAATTTACTCATTATCTCATATCTGTTGGTGATAAATAAGGATTTGTCTTTGGGGGTAAGTGTATTTCTGTTCAGTACAGTATTGCTTATATTATGTAGAGTTGTACTTAGCAACAAAGAAAAGTTGTGAGATTTATCCCACTGGATGGTTTTGATTATCACTTCCCTCTAGTGGACTGAATGGGCTTGCTCTACCTCCTGAGAAATAGCCTTCACAACAAGGCAACACATTGTACATCAGACAGCAATGTAAATTCATTAATGATTTATAACATTTATGTGCATGTATGAATGCTAAATGTTAAAAACTATAACTCTGGAAGAGTTTAATGGTGTACCTTTACTGCTTTAATGTGGTACTGCGCATCTTATTAGTTCCTGTGTTTTATGGAGAGTGAGGGAGTCTTTAGATTTACAGTTATACTGTGTGTGTTTTCAGATGACATTGCATGAGTAGTGAAGTTGTACTATAGTGGCACTGTAAATATAAAAAAGGTGGAAAGGCAGAAAGAAAAATAAATAGAAAATAATTTTATTATTAATTAAAGATTAAAACGCACATTGAATAGGTGCTGCTGATGAACAACATAAAGCACCATTGTTGTTTCCCTTGTGGTACATGGTGTTTGCCTTGAGACTAGTGTTTGGTAGCAGCACTGTTGTTACACGTTTCTCTTGCGCGCGTGGAGGTGGGGGAGTCTTGTACAGGAGTGCGCATGCGCAGGAGTGAACGAGAAAACGGTTGAAAACTCGGAGTACAGCCGATGTCCTGGATGCTCCTGTGAACACATCACCATCACCATCCTCATCCTCATCATCATATATATCATCGGGCGTGCTGGAGGCGAGCGGAGAGTGCACACACACACATACAAAGACATACACACGCGCGCGCACAAACATACACACGCATGCACGTACACGCGCGCGCACACACAGAGAGAGAGCAGAGGGACTGAGCGAGGCTAACGGCGTTCCTCCGGATTTCTCCTCCGCCTCGCCACAGAGCCCTACATCCTCCTGACTGATGTTTCCGCGCGACTGAAAAACGGGGATTTATTCCTTCCGGTTATGTTTTATTGACTGTTAATAAAAAGAAAAAAAAAGAACAAACAGCCACAACCTGTGTACATTATGTTTTTGTTAGCATTCCATGCTAGAAGACGTTTGACTAGCGTTTACCCGGGGCCGCTGGGTTTGCAGTTTGTGCTTTGGATTGTATGCGCTGTTTACGGAGAGGAGCAGCCTTTCAGTGTGGAGGTAAGCACAAACACTCCTCACCTCTCTCTCTCTCCCTCTCCCTCGCTCTGTCTGCTCAATGTCCATTCATTTCTCTTACGTTATCATCATCATTTTATTGTTATATTATGCAGCAACGCAGCGGTGGACTTCTCCCAACTTGAATGATTTCCAGTTAGCGATCCAGTGCGCTGGTTAGCCTTGTTTTTGTCTCAGCATTCAACTTCCAGTATTTATTTACCAATAACCAGCTCACACACGCTTCATAAACAGCTCTGATTTAAGCTGAATACACAAGATGTCAGGAGGGAGGTGTGTGCGCGCGCGCGTGTGTGTGTGTGAGAGAGAGAGCGAGTGAGTGAAAGAGAGCGAGCGAGAGAGATCCAGTATCATAGATGAACGGTTTGACAACAGAGTAGCCTGTTGTCTAACACTACACCATATGCTGTATCAATAATCACACACACACACACACACACACACACAAGATATTTTGTGCTCCATTCCAAGCTGACTCTCGGGCATCACTACACATTAAACAACACTTCAAGTATCTCTGGCCTCCCTTGGTAGGGTAGAATTCCTAGAAAATGTATGTGTTTCCCTGATACAAGGCCAGCAATGGAAAGACAGCCAAAGTATATCTTAACATTTCCTGACAGTTCGTTTTTCCTGGACAAGACGCTGTCTGTTAAAATCAGTTAAACCCACCCATTTAGGCTGGTCTGATGGCATGACATGGCATGATGGTTAGCTGGAATGAATTAACTCCGTCCAAATAGATGTCCGTTCAGCCATCTGAGGCCAGTAACCAGAGAAGTGTCGGGTATCCTTCGGAGAGAAAAAAAAAAGTTGGTAACAGAGCGGGTGTATCACAATTCCTTCTAATCCTGTTTAAGTCAGAAACAAACACCTTTGGGGTTTGGTTTCATTTTCAGGACCTGCTCTAATGTAAAATGGCAAAGCAGAAATAGTTATGTTGGACATTATAATTCTGACGTCAATGCTCTGATCCTGTTCAGTGTATAAAACATTTAAACTTGAGATGTCCAAAATATTTTTGAGTGACATGTGTTTTATCATCTTCTTTAAAAGAAGAAAATAAATCGAAGGAAATGCTATGTGTCTAGTTGAAACCTGAACTTAATCTTCCTGATTCCGAGTCTCTATTCAGTCCAGCTGGTTTTGGAGATTGCACTGGAAATCAGCAGTGCATGCAGGCATTCACAGAAAAAAAAAAAAAATCGATAGTTTAGGCACTGAGTAGGATGATCTCCCACCAAAATAGAGGGCTGAGGGTAAACTATTTTAAGGCAACACATGCACCACTTTTCCACTGGTTTGAACTTTTCAGTTCAGTTTGGCACTAAACATGTGCGCAGAGAGGCAGTCTCAGCTTCTGTGGTTTTTAACCAGTTTTCAATTTATCATCCAAGACGCATTAGAGAGAATTTTCAGAGGAGGATAGAGGCACTCTACAGTAGGGACGGGTATCAACATGGACCAGCTGATACAATATTATCACCATACTCAAGGTGCTAATTTAATTTGTACTTAATTTTTTTCAGGTTCACGGTTTTATAAATATTGCAAGTTGATGATGATGATTCATATTATTATTGTTATTTTTTTTAGATGTTGTTACAATTCTAAACAAACTTAGCAAATATGTTGCCCCTACATCACTTGATGCTGTACTTTGTCAATAATTTATAGTATGCCACCTGCAGGATTATAGGGGAATGGCAACACCCTACCCATCCTCCCATCTCTACTCTACAACCATATGGGGTTAAAAATATAGTTTTTTTAAATGATGGTGGCTTGTGCTTACTTGTGTTCTGCCTTTGTTATGGTTCTGGCTAATCTGTGATTCTGTGTTTTATGGACTCACAGGGAGTCTTGAGAGATACAGTGTGTGTGTGTGTGTGTGTGTGTGTGTGTGTGTGTGTGTTTATACAAATGACTTGCCTAAGATTTAGGGAGAGATTGAGGGTTTTGCCTGATATTGCTCATAGGATTGTGGTCTAATAACCAGCATCATCTCTGTGGTTCCCTGTGTCTCAATGAACATGAACACAACGTGAGCCCTACACTTCTTGCACTCGCTCTCATCGTCCTCTTTGACTCCTTATCCTCAAGGAAGAGATGTCTTTTCTTTGTAATTTCACACCATTGTTCCTCTTACTCAAAGCTAGAAAGCTCCGTCTTCTCTTTAATCCAGTTCTGCCACAATGGCACTGAAACATTTAATTTCATTTATTTCATTATGGTTCTCTTTTCTTTCTTTCTTTCTTTCTTTTTTTAATGGCCCTTGTGCTGCTTAAAGCACTTTTTTTTTTACCTGTGTGTGATGATGGATATTAACTGGTTTGCCAAAAGGACAAGGAGTGTTCTGTAGGGATTAAGGATTCATATTTAAAACGATGTGATCATCCACAGCTCTGCGGTATTAAAAGGAGGACGACCCATTTGCAATCTTTATACTAGTTATCGCAGTGAGACTCTTTGCAGTTGGCTTTGTCAAAAGAAAAATGCTAAATATGACCACAAAGTAATTTCTTCGTAACGTGGTTGAATGAACTTATGAAATTAACAGAACATGGAGGGGAGGGGTGGCGCTAATGTTACATTATCCACAGTCTTTTAATTATTTGACTGCAATCTATTTGCTGCACATTTCAGGACAATATAATACTCAGAAAGAAATAATGTCTGTCTTGTTGAACAGTTTGTGTGTGAGAGGGAGAGAGGGAGAAAGAGAGAAAGAGGCTTCTTGCCTAAGTGTTTATCTTATCATCATTTTCTTGATGTCATGATAAAACAATCAAAGAATTTTAAAGAAGCCGTACCTGGGTTAAAGCAATTGTCTTGCACTGTAGGCATCGTCTTTCGTTTATCCGTTAACAGATCTGTGAAAAGGGAAAAAACGACTAGCCTTCCTAAAGCTTTGTATGGCTGAAACAGTGGTTCTGAATGAATGAGTCAATGTGTACTTATTTTCACCCATGCTGAGCATCAGGTGCAAAAGCCTGGTGTGAGCGTGCACACAAACACAAACACTCAAAAAACCTCAGCTAGGACTACCTACTACAGTAAAACCAAGCACCCGACTTTTTCTATATAATATGTGCATGAATCCATAAGCATCCAGAATAAGCATATCTTTCTTTCTTCTTGCCAAAGATTTTTTGTTGACAAGCCGTCTGAATGATTGCAAGGCTGTAGTCTGACACCAGATGTTGACATGGCAGCAGCTCAATCACAGAACACATCTAACACTCTTACATTAAAGGGTCATGAATGATCAGAGATTTATTGTTTTGCTCTGTGACCTGTCCGTCTGTTTACGTGATGTGGCAGGAACTAGTGCCTCAGTGTTTACGACTGGCTTAAAGAGAGCGTCCAGAGCAGGCAGGCTTCCCGGGGCTGTTCTTTTTCCTGTGTCGCTTATGCAGACCTACTACAGAGAACCCTGCTCAGTCATATGGCAGTTCGTTTTGGCTTTTCTGCAACTCTGCAGTACGCTCTTAAAGCTGAGCCTCAGCCCGGGTGTTCCAGTTTAATTATGTTTTTTTTTGTGACAAAAAATCAAACGCTGTGCGTTTTATGGCTAAAGAAGGGGTTTTGGTTACTAAGCAATAAACATAGCTTGAACTTGTCATTTGGCCTCTTTGCAAGGGGTGTGTTTGTGTGTACATTCTGTTTCTGCAGCATGTCATCATGTACATATAGAAGACGGAGAGCATGGAAAGAAAGGCAGGGAGTTGTGCTTGGTGCAGCATGTTGTGCTCGCACATGGTCTTTCTGACGTCAGCTTGGCTTTACTGCAAGAACAGATTTGTGTGAGCCCCTGGGGTAGATATGAGATGTCAGTGTGTTTACCTCTCACAGAACAGCCCTGAAGAAAATAAACACTGTAGAAGAATAAGGTTAAACAATGTAGGTTATGTTCACATGCAGGTTAATAATCCTGTAATAATCATTCAAAACATATACAACATATACATACAGTAGATTCAACTAGTTTTAATATGACATTAAATAATAGAATAAGAGCAGAGTAAACCTTTTGTGTTTACTTTCATTATCTATTGGAGGTGGGAGGAAATTCGATTTAGTTATGTATCGAAATTCTTTTGTGTGGAAATGTATGTATCGCCACTCTTACTCCAAAAATAAATTTTATAAAAGATGAACTGGTTGATTGCCCAATGACCAGAACTGGGTGGTTTTCAGTTTGTTTGGCCGTGACCGGTGATCAGCCAATCATCCTCAGATATAAGTGATTTTGCTGAAGCTTCTGAGTGGCACAACAAAATCACATTTATGTGGCGTGCCATAATCAAACGTTGGCTGCGTTAAAGACCTTCAGCTTAAACCCACTCATCACACACCCTTACCAGTCTCAAAACATCGCAAGCGGAAATTTGACAAAAATCGCGTTCATTATTAGAAGCTCTGCATACCTGCATTAGATGCTGAACGCGCCCGCATACTCACTGTTGATTTTTGAGACTTGTATTAGTATTTGCACACATACAAACACACCATCTTGCGAATTTTCACATTAAGAACAAAAATTTACCTCGCCATGAGAAGCATTTTTGGCATGTGAGTCGCGCATGCATCTGGGAGCCGTTCAAAACTTGTTTGTGTCAGTTAAAAGCCAATTGAAGCAAGTTTACACATTTGTTTGTGGGTTTTTTTGCATTTTGTAAAAGATTTACTTAAGACATAGCACCATATGTCCCAAGAATGTTATGAAGCACTTCAGTAAGAATAACACAGAGCCACTTTTAGTTTAGTATTTTAAAGCAGCCGGTGCCAAGGGGAATCCTAAATTAAAGTTAAGTGAGGTTTAATGTTTATTTATGTTATATTTTACCTAAATCAATGATTATAGTATTGAAAATCGGTAAGATTATTTATTTATTTATTTATTTTTGGTGGCTGTAATAGATTATTTGCATTTACATTACTGGGAAAATGCATTTTGTAATAGGAAATTTCACCTTAAGAACTACACTCCAGAATGGATTAAATTCTCATATGTCAAGGTACCGCTGTATGTGTAACATCTGAAGAAGTAACATGCGGCGAGACAATTAACAAGACTATCAGG
Source organism: Clarias batrachus (assembly GCA_003987875.1). Lineage (NCBI taxonomy): Eukaryota > Metazoa > Chordata > Actinopteri > Siluriformes > Clariidae > Clarias > Clarias batrachus. The sequence continues at coordinate 292,516 of QMIH01000691.1, read as the reverse complement.
AATATGCAGTATGTAAGAATTAATTTTTAAATTGGTGGAAGTCATTGCATGTGAACCAGCCAATGAAATATTCTTTGTTCTTACCATTCTGCACTTAAACACACTTCTCTCTCTCTCTCTCTCTCTCTCTCTCTCTCTCTCTCTCTCTCTCTCTATGTTAGCTGATAGCACAGTGGACAGCTGCTGAGAGACACTGTGAAATATTGTTTGCTATTGTTCAAACTTGAATGCTTTTGGGAAACTCCCGTAGCGATGAACAGAAGCACATGGGGACACGAGGCACTTTTGGCGCTCATGACGAGGAGTTTTCATGACGCTGAAAGCTTGGGGAAATGTCACCCTGTGCTACAGCTCACATGCAGCTGTGTGACACACTTTACACGTGGTGTTTAAAAGCCTTTAGCAGACAAATGGGCCAGATTATATTTTATTTTATTTTATTTTTTTTAGCATGAAGCTTGGTCAACCATAAACTCTTTGGCAGAGTTCTAATAAAGAAAGGATCCGAGATGACTGGATTTCAGATTTTACCCTTCTAATCCATGTAATATGAGGCTAGCGTTGAAGTCACTACAAGGGCCATGGCATTTCTTGACATTTGCCTAAAAGTACAGTGTGGCCAAGCATGTGGGAGGATGGTTGTCATAGGGACTCTGTGTGCACATTGTGGTGTGTGTGTCCTGCTGAATTATTTAGTGCGTGTTAGGACGGAGAGACGCGAGATCGGTTTTACGGATACACACACACAAATGTCCACACTGAACTGACGGATCATGTGTGCCTGTTGTTGTATTCTTTAAAAAGCTGTAAAGTGCTGCTGTTTGCCCAGCTTGTAAAATGTGTGTGTGTTGGGTACTCATGGTCTCTGATACACTTGTAGGCATTTACTGAGTGATTTGCTCGAATGCAGATATGCTTAGTCACTCCATGGCACTTCATTCACAGACATACAACACTGAATGTGAATTAGAACTTGAACAAGAACCTTTATAAGCAACGTTCAGCATTCTGGTCTTGGGGCCCTATTTTCTGGAGATGGGGGGAAAAATTTATTCTGTTATGGATTATGGTTCTTTTCACTGACTCCAAAACTCCAAAAATTTTATAAAATTATTTTTTATATTTATCATAGAGATTCCCCGGCTGATCAGCCAGTGATCGGATTTGGCTGTTTTACAGATTGGTCGGCCATGACAGATCAGCCTCAGACGTAAATGATTCTGTGCCAGAATGGTGCAACAGAAAGGCACACAGCACATTAAAAAGCCACTGATCAACCCCTTTTTCTGAATGAAATGATCTCAAAACCCACTCATTACACATGCTTATGTCTCGAAACACCTCGAGCATAAATTAGTCCCGTAACTTATGGGCGTTAGAAGCCACACATATCCATGTTACAAGCCGGGCATGCCCATGTGCAGTTGCTCGACCCGCAGCCATTGTCAAGTTTGTTTTGAGACTTTAGAGGGATTTGACGTGGTAAAACATCAGCCCCCCCCCATCCTACAGGTGATATTCTAAACTGTTTACACATTGACAAACAATTCACTTTTGCATAACATCCATACCTGGGGCACAGTGGTGTAATGGTTAGCACTGTCGCCTTGCAACTCTAGGGTCTATCAGCTAATGCTTAAACAAGCCAATTAGATTTTTCTAAGATCCCCCTCCCCCATATTTTGCTCAGTTGTGCTGTTCTTTGGTGGGCGTGGCTCAACAGTAGCTCATTATGTATAAACACTGTCTGTGCATTTGGAGGAGGCGTGAAACAGATTGTTTGTTTGATTTCTGAAAGAATGCCCTATCTGTGGAGTATTTCAGCTGGAGCATTAACACACACTTTGGGGGAGCTCTGAGGCCTCTGGTAATTTGTTAAAAAAAATGTGTCCTTTTAATATTTAAAATTACATTTCATGAAATTAAATCCTTGATAAATATTAAAATGTCATATATATATATATATATATATATATATATAGCTGATGTAGGTTGTTATTAATAATTTTCTTCTAGTTTGTTTTCATATAATTGAACCAGTTTTGAAAACATTCAACACACTCGATAACAGTTATGGGAGGCTGTTGTGTGCAACCTGAGGGTAGTGTTATCTACCTGCTGTTCAGATCATACACTCAGAGACAGGTTGATGTAAGGAAGCGGAAATTTAGCAAAGTGTCTATAAAACAGCAAATACCCTTCCAGAACAAAACCTGCGTTCGCCCATAGACAAGCTGCGGCACAAAACTTTAACACATTTGAAGGGCGTTACTAGCTCTTGCATTTTATTTCTCCTGTGGAATACACATGAGCACACAATTTTTATGTGTGACTTTTTCAGTATGTGGTATGTGAGATCACTGCACAATAGGGCATAGATTACAAGTAAAGTAGCGTTAGCAAGCCTGAAAAAGCATCAGATCTAATTTTTACTCCCCCCACCCCCCCCTCCCCAAAACAAAGAGAACATGGTGCAAGATGCTGTGCAAAAGTCTTGCGCCCCTTCATTTTTTCATATGTAATTAAATTAAATGATTCAGATTAAATGTGTTGAATCTACAATGTTTATTTAACAACCTCTGCAGCAATCTCATTTCCTCCCCTGTCTGTTCGAATCACTCAGCATCACCAGTATACAAGTACTAATCACCAGACTGATCGTCTGTCATCATCAACCCCTGTTTCTCACTGATTCATGCCTTAAGTTAGATGGATTTCATGCTTGACTGATCCGTAGGTCGCTCTGTGGCTTAACAAACCCTAACATTCTTCTGAGACTGGTCAGGTACAGGGACTGGACTGAAAATGAGAGCCAAAAGGTCCGCCAGGAAGCCTGGAGAACTACTCCTTAAGTAGAATAAATACAAAATACAAAGTCTGGCTCGCCAGAAGCAAAAAATATGATATTATGCTTGGGATAAATAGTATCAAACTACAATACATACAGAATGCAGATGATGAGTATAAATTAGTTCAAGGTGAAAACCTGGCCTTGGAGATCGGAGATCATGCGTAGCTCTCATGATTGTGTTTACTTGAAAAATTTCCGCCTTAAACCTCTTGTTTCAATTTCTTGCATCAGTTAGAATGATGGCTTGTACAGCATTCTGTATAAGCGCCGTTAATCTCTTTTTGGATATCTCAAGGAACATGTGAGGTGATCGCCACCAGCAAAGTGCTTCCTATTTCTTCTGACAACAGTTGTCTCACGTTGCCATGGCCACATCAGTGCTCCAATGATGTCTCGTAGTTAATGAACTGCACTCGCAGCATTAAAGGTTCTGCTTTGATGTTTCCACTGAACTAATTACTTCTCTTTTGGCCCGTTAGTGAATTGATCTAAGCTGTGAGTTGGATTGTATCTTCAAGTTCCCGCAAATCCATTTAACAAGTTCATTGCTGCTCCATCCGTGTTTATGTTAAGAGACATTTATCATTTATAACAACCGTCCATGTTAGCATTCAAATAGTTTTTTTTTTTTTTTTTACTTCAGATGAATTTTACACAGCCTCTTCCACCTGCTGTGCATGCCAGTTTAAGGTGGATTTAAAAAAAGGTATGGGTAAACAGTGTGTGCAGCTAAAGCGTGAATCCTATCGGATTACAGTAGCACTGAGTGATAGACAGCTGAGCATGAAACAGCATTGACCCGTTCACTGCAACTTAACACATCCTTACACAGGCAGATCAATGTAAGCCATACCCAATTCATGTACAAGAGAGCTTGGAGTGACCCTGGAGCCAAATCATAAGTCAGTTCTCTCTCTCTCTCTCTCTCTCTCTCTCTCTCTCTCTCTCTCTCCCCCTCTCTCCATATCTCTGTCACAGTCTCCATCTCTCTCATCCTGCACTGAGTTTCCGCCATAAATCAATAAAAAATCTTCCATGCTGGTCACAGACAGGTCTTCCTGTTCTTCCCATTTGCCATGTGTCACCTAGCTACCACTCTCCCACCCAAAAATAAATAAATAAGATCCTTTTCATCAATGTTTGACTGATGGTACTTCTAGTTATTAGTGAACTAATGTTAGGATATATTTACCTAATTAATGGAAACTTTAAAGCACTTATGCAAGTCGCTCTGGATATGGGTGTCTAAATATTTGATCACAAATCAGATGTCTGTGTGTATAATATTAATCCATGCAATGATTGACTGTGTATGATGGTCAGGATGAGCTAAAAGGCATTTTAATCTTCACAATTTGATAGGCTTAAAACATTTGAAAGGCAAAAAACACCTGCCCTGCTATTTTATGGGCAAACAAACCCAAGTTGAAGCCAGCACTCGGCACACATCACAGACCGACTCAGGAGCTGTGCAAAGTTTTTGAAGGGGAAAAAATGTGTGCCAATGTTTTTTTTTGTTTGACTGATGTTACCGCGTCACTGTGCTTTCAATTAGTTAAACGTCACTCAATTTTTTTGTCACACTTGCCGCCTACTTTTCTCCCTGCCTACTGTCAGTGTAGTTCGATAAGTTGTATGTGCTTTTTTTTTTTTTTTAAACAATGATGTTTGGCTCCAACACCGCTACTTTTCACTTTCTGTTTCCTCAAAATTTTTGGTACGTATGCAGTACTAATGCCGTAGTGGATATGCTGACATTATATGCATCAACGCAGAAACCTGTACATTAATCCATGCGTTTGGCCCATAGCTTTGCTGTATCAGGAATATAGATCAGTCCACATGTAAGAGCCTTCAATATTGCACTTTGCTTCCCATTTTGTAATTCACACAACCTGTGAATTTGCAACTAAGTCACCTTGTTGTTTGCATTCGAACACCGCACGGCTTTAAGTTGTCGGAGTGGCTGTGGCATTTCCTACAAAAGTGTCTGTGTCTGGGGTGACGTACCAAGTGATCATCAGAAATATCAAGCATACCATTGCTTTCAAAACAACAAAGGCGGGTAAATGCAGTGTTATGGTGCAAGTCCTATATATTCAAATCACGAAGTGAGCTCAGAGCTCACTGTCTCCTCAATTCCAAACCATCTCTCACTGAACAGGCTCTTGAGCTGCCTTTAAGTCCCACCTCCATGCTCTGGGTTTGACCTAAATGATCAAAAATTAATTATTAATAAGATAATTATAAAAAATAAAAAAAAACATATTACTGCATCAAAATCAGCCCAGTGCTGTCTATTGTATTCTGAAATACTGAAATATTTTTAATGCAGTCCAAAAATACACAATCTGAATCTTGATGCAATCTTGATGCATTACAGCTTTAGCTAAACTTTAGTTCTGTGGTTATGCCTGATCTACTCTGTATAACATATGTGCGTTACCTACTTACTGTTGTATAAAACTCCTGATGGCGTTTTGCACACATCACATGTCTTAACATTTCAGCTCCCCCTCCTACAATGGAGGCTTGTTCCTTTTCATACTGATCTCGTCTCATCCTGTCACTTACCTCAACTTTCAGATTGAAGACACGCCAACATCAGCCCCTGATTGTGCCTCCGTTCCTTTCATGCAAAACAAACATGTAAAAACAAGACTAATCTGTATTATGTTTTAGCTTGATCGTTTAAAACTCTAAACAACAGTAAGCTATTGCTAGAGTTATTGACTGGTTTTAAAGGTGAGCTAAGGAATTTGTGACATCAACTTATCCAAGGAACAGGGCTTATTTGTGCCCACACTGTCAAATGCATTTTTGTGCTGGTTTGAGACACAAATACTCAGTTACTCAGCACCAGTGAGTGATCACAGAAAACTAGGACCAATAAATGTATAATTTTAGAGACCAAGTAGTGTCCAGAGGTTTCCTGGTGTACCAGAGGAACTCATTTAGTAAATGTACTATAAACAAAGCAGGTTTTCACATCAAGTTTAAAATGAACATTTATTAAAGTGGTACCAGTTATGATGCTTCGGTGGGCTTTTGAGTTTTCAGTATATGGTGCTCCATCACTTTGCATTCAAACACTAGCAGACGAAAACAAAGATGTGAAAGAAGCAACTCAGTCTGTTTTATCTAGGGTACAAACACAACAGGCTTTATAGGTTGTTTTCAGTTTAACAGACCTGTTCATTTTGTCTGCTGAATATTTATGCTGTGAAAAGCATAGACATAAACAACTCTTTAGAGACTAGTGTCTACTAGCAAAATAAATAACACAGTGTTTTTCTGCAAAACATCTCCTGACCAGGGTTAACGTCCAGGAGTTCAGAAACCGGTGCCAAACATGGTGCTGGACCTCAGGCAGTGAGAAGAGCAAAAGGGCCGCTGTGATGGTTTTTAGGTAACAGTTCTTGATCAATGTCTACTAGAGATGGGGGGGCAATTCAGTCATGAATCGCGATTCTTTTGTGTGGAGAGTTATATATCGCCCCCACACCGCAATAACAAATTAGTCTTGAAATTGTGTTAGTGCTCGCAGCTGCTCATTGTGCCATTGAGTTTTGAGACTTTGGAGACATTTGATGTAAAATTTGCCTTATTTAAAAAAATATTTTTCTTTTTTAAATCCTACAGGTGGTACACTTTTAAGCAATTCACACATTTTTTATCATTTTTATCCTGTATGGTAGGAGTGAATTATTTGCTAGGTTTGTTTAGAAATGACAATTATGGGGGATTTGGGGAAGGTCTTTTTAATTGAATTTTAAGTTGAATGTTAAACTCTTGTGCTTGAAGTTAGTTTGTATTGTTTAAATGCTGCTCTTGGTTTTAAAAAGAGGAAATTATTGTTATAAGGGACAGGCTATATTTAATTAACCATATTCAATTCAGTCATAAAGCTGTTGAACAAAGCTAAACGTTTAAACACCATGTCTATTATTATGATGACTTTTTCATAAATTTAAATTGAATTTCGCAACATAAATCGAACTGAAAAAAAGTTTCAATTTCAACGTCCATTTAAATTTCATTGTATTTAAAAATGGGTATTTGATTTTAGAAAGTGTTTCAAAAGTCACCAATAATTATTCTACAACAGAATAATTAAGCAACCAAATGTCTAGACACTGGTAGATTGCATTAGTGTAAGCAAGAGAGGACTACAGACTGAGAAATATGCCTTTATCCTGAACTCAGACAGTCTTTAGTGGCTTTGTACAATGCTTTTGCTCTGTATAATATAATACCTCATACTCTCACACCCCCAGCCAGTAAAGGTGAACCAGGTGTCAGTAGATTGATGAAAAGTTATTATTTATTCTGATTGATTCTGATACTGAGCCCAGAGACGATCATTCCCCCAATGTTCAGCATTCATATTATTATTACTATGAGTACACTTGTGTATTTACACTTTGCGATACAGCAGTATGGACCTAGTTTTACCCGGTTTGCAAGCTGCCATTAAACACAAAGAGAAGAAGAGAAACTCGAAGACACTCTTTGCGCTATGTGTAATATTATTGAGAAAAAAAATTGTCAAGAGCAATGCTCTCATGTCCCTTACTTTATCAGCTCTTGCTGTGTAGGTCAAAAATGAGATTGTCTCGTGTTGCAATAAAGTTGGAAAGCACGCAGGAGCATTGCTCTTGACATCTATTCCAAAATGTATGTATTAGGCATAGTACAAGGTTTGAATCCCTTGCTTTCGTCTTCTCAGTGTATATAATGACGGCTTTAAAACCAACTAGTTGCAAGTAGTTGCTAGCCAACTACTGCCACATACTGTATTGGAGAGTGTAAATACATAGTTCTGGTCCAGCAAATCAAAATAATGTGAACGCTGACCAGCAAGGGAGCAGGGAGGGTCAGCTATTTTTTCTTCACATGGTATGAATCAATTGTCTTTAATATGAAAGCAGCTATACTTGATTCAGTAGTCCGTGCCTGACTTCGCTGTACTGTGTCAAAGACCAGTTTTTCCAAGTGGACTTGAGCAAGATGCACTGATCCATATTATGCAGAAGTCCTGAACTTTGGGGTCAATTGTACCAGGATCCATGCTTGAGCCCATAGTGTGAAGGCACGATCACTCAACGGCATGTTGGTAGACTACAACGGCGCTTTTCCCTCATAATGTCTGCTGTTTTAATCACATGCACTCTCCTTCGTCTTCATTATCTTTTCTCGGCTGCAATGCATCTGCCATCAGGTTTGAGCAGTGAAGAAAAGGCCAAGCTCAAACTGCAAACTCAAGAACTCTGAGTAAAAGGGAGATGAAGAGAAAGAGAGGCAGAAGGTTAAGAAAATATACAATGATTATTTCACTTCATATATTTCACATCATATGAAAATGTACATTGAGTTTTTCACATCCAGGACACAGCCTGAATATATTTTTTTTATATATATTGTTTGTTTTTTGGTTCAGGTGAAATACTGTTGTCATTCATGAGAGTACTTTCTAATGTAGCACGGCATTACCATGTAGACACTAAGCCGACATTCAGTATTAGATATTAGTCAAGTCAAGTCAAGTAGGCTTTATTGTCATTCCAACCATATACAGTTCAGTACACAGTGAAACGAAACAACGTTCCTCCAGGACCAAAACATGCAAACGACATAAATTAACAACACAACATAAATTAGCAACACAGATTTTACATTTTTAAGTTAACCTAAGCTATCAATTTTTATGTTAGAAGAGACAACACTAGACAACAGACAACAAAGTGCATGTGCAATCGTGCAAACAAGAGCTACATGATAACACAACAACGTAACACAACAATGTAAAATGTTTCAGTACTGAATGCCTTTTTTTTAGTGATGAGGTATGTGTTGAGGTAGGGAGAAAAAACAGCAGTAAACAATTGACATTGTGTCAAAAATATTTTTGTGCAAATAGCAGACTGTATGATGAGGTATGAGTTGAGGTAGTGAGAAAAATAAACAGCTGTAGATAATTTACATTGTGTCAAAAATATTTTTGTGCAAATAGCAGAGTGAGAGAAATATTGTGCAAATATTGCAAATAGTAGATCAGGTAGGTGGGTATGAACAAATTTAGATGGTTGTAGATCAGTGTGATTGTGCATGTGTTTATCAGTTCAGTCCGGATGTTATTTAGTTCGTCTGAGAGATTAGTGTCCAGCTCTGAACCTGCATTACGTTTACATCTAAGTAGCTTGATGTGACTTGGTGCGAAAGTGATGCATAATGCCAGATGTCCTTCTGCAAAAAAAAAAAAAAAAGCATGAATGATCATGATCAGAGGCCACTTAAAATTTTTCCAGGATGCAGTAAATTAGTCTAGTCATAGGGTGGGGTGGGGTGGGGTGGTGTGTGGGCTGTGATGCAGTGTGTGTGGTGTCAGACTTCCTGCATTCTTTTAGACTTGCTAATTTCCACCATTATCACTGAGGTTCCTCTACTAACAAGAATCCTTGGAATGTCAAAAAGTGTATATAAAGTGTGTCCATGAGCAGAAATATATTTGTGTGTTACATTACCCATAATGTACATTTAATAGCAAAAGGCAGAGCATTTATACATGAACAAAACAATGAGAACTCTCAGGATTGGGATTAATAAGATGTGTGCTATAATGAGACTATACAGAAAACCAACAAACAAGGCGGTGTGGTATAGATATGATCATGTTACAAGTACAATTATATAAATAATATTTTATTTATAAGTTTATATAAATTTTCTTTATATTTACCTCAGTTATATCGGTGTTTCCCACACATAGAGTATACTTGGATGGGCCCGCAGGTATATTGACGGCCGCCCAAGTGCATTCATTCTGGCTAAATCTGTCCGGGAGAACGATGCCATCTGCGATCGATTAACTAGTATCAGACAGTACACCACTCTCCCGCTAGCTGAATAATCAGGTACAGGACTAGTAGTGTGAGATCAGTGTAATGCCTGCTAGTAATGAATCGATCGCAAATGGTAAAAAGAATAAGAAGAGTACTGACGGTTGCGGAGGCACACAGTTTTGCACGGTAAACGGCTCTTCTTTATAAAACTCAGGAAGATTCATAAAACGCAAACAGCACGGATACATGTGGCAGCACAACACCGGTCAATGATCAATTAAAAAAAAATTATAATAAGTATATAAATTTGTATTATTATTTTTTTGTTTTTGCTCACAGAAATAACTTAAAACAATTTGTGATCTTGTTAATCTGTGGTATTTCTTTATTTTTCAGTTGTTTAAAATGAAATGAAATTCAGTTCATCAGACTGTCCAAGATGTCCTGAAAAAAAAAGAATATGTCTAAGGATAACTCTGTATTGTACAATCCTGACCCCCCCACCCCCATATATTTATTAAAACACAGTAAGGCAAAAACTGCCTGAAGTGCTCTGGTTTTAAGGGCCATCTGTTCTGAGATACAGTGCCATCTTAATACACCAAAAGATTTTACAATTTTTTTTACTTCACCTTACTCTTCACATACTATTTGTGTAGATGGAGGGAGGGGGTTTGTAGGTTGGATCTCTGGAATGTGAAATTATTAGAAAAATCAACTTGATCAAAATATTGTGTTAAAGGTCATATACATGTGTTATTTGTTGTATGTAGTCGACCACTTCTTTGCTGGCAGGTAATGCCGTTTGTCCTGCTGCTCATCACCGAAACTATACTTCAGATCTGTGGGAAACGCTATATATTCATTTATATTTATATATTTTCACCATGTCTATTATTATGATGATCATTATTATTCACACACTTTATGTAAACACATCATCTTTTTCCTTCTCCTCTGCCTTCTGAGGTCAGCTAGTTGGTGATCTGTGAGATGTGAAGCACAGTGGAGTACAGTGGTATTGAAGCGTTGGGATTGTATCTGAGTGTAGAAGTGAGCAGAATAAATAATAAAGTGGACAGACTGAATCATTGCTTTAGAGGTGACTCGTTGGCTGATTCCTCCTGTTACCACTTTCTTTGGACAGTCAAATGGCATTGTGTATATAGGATATATGTAGGATATATATTATATAGGAAATTAATAACCAAAAGTAAACTAGATTAAAATTCACAATAAAAACCAAACATTTAGAATTTATCAAAAAAAATAAATCTTGGACAACACAGTATAAATATGGATATATGCAGTGTTCAGGGTGGATTCTTATTTAATACTCTTCCTGACTGAGTAAGGAGGCTGTGAGGAGCTCAGGGCTCAGTATTCAGTACATGTGTTGGGTCTACAAATCACAGAAATTCAATTGCAGCACTGAAGCATTGTGCAACAAGCATTGATCGTCTGTTCTAATGATTATGTTTACAGTCCATAACGTAGTACATGCTTTCACAGCTAACAGACACTGACTTCTAGTTGTCCCTCGGTTGACCTTTTTTGTCATGTGTCTCTTGTGTCCTCCAGGCATGGCTGCAGCGGTATGGCTATCTCCCCCCCACAGACCCTAGAATGTCAGTCCTGCGCTCCGCTCAGAGCATGCAGTCTGCTATCGCTGCCATGCAGCGGCTCTACGGCCTCAACGTCACCGGTGCACTCGACAAGAACACCATAGAGTGAGTAACCGAGTCGACATCAGAACCATGCCACCCAGCTCAGTTACAGTCTCCACCCACGCTCATCACCCACTGCCCCTTTCTGCACCCGGGGAGCTTATTCAGACGAGTTTGAATGCCAGAGTCATGTCACGTGATTTTATTTGAATAAAGTGTCTTCAGATTTGACATGGCTCTCATGGTCTATTAAAGCTGTTAGCTAGTTATTACTGCAAACCTGGACCAGCCCAATCTCTTCCTTCATTTTCTGTGCCTCCTGTGGGTTTGATGCCACAAGGCCTAAGTCGTTCAACTGACATTTTTTTCCCCCGCAGCTGAATCTAATCAGCGCTTTGCACAATGTGATGTTTCATCAGTTAACACCTTTTGCGCCTCTAATATCTTAATTGTTGTGTCCTTTTGTTTCCTTTTGCTTCTATGTAATGACGTAGCGCTAACACAATAAGGTGAGGCACCAGTTCTTCTCTTGTGTGATAATTGCTTGTTGTCTCTGTGTGTGTGTGTGTGTGTGTGTGTGTGTGTGTACACCCTAAAACCATTCGTTAGTAATTAGCGAATCCCCACATCTGTATATAAAGTGACAGGTGTGCAACCGTTTAGCAAATAGTCCTGCTAATAGATTTTTTTTTCTCTCCCTCTCCATCTGTCTCAATAACATATTACTGTACATGCTGTTAAGCTGAGTAAACTCTCAAGGACAAAATTTTTAATTTATACACCTACATACACCTACACACAATATATTCAATCATTATCACATATTAATATTTCAGATTACTGAATGATTACTGGCAGTAGTCATTTTACTGTTCACTGAGAATCCTCATGAGGTTGTGGGTTTGTTCTCTGTGGAGTTGATAAATTGTGGCCTTGGTCTGAATAAAAGAAAGCATTATTTTGGCCACATGATGAAAGACAGATCAGTCTTTTTTCCAATACGCATCACAGTGTCCCTGTTGTTATTATTATTATTATTATTATTATTATTTCTACAAATTCCATGTTTATCTTTTTACCTGCACACACTCACAGAAAGAGAAAGGGAGGGTGGGAAGAAAGGGAAATATGAATATTTTCATATTTTATTAGCAGACGTAAGGAAGTTAAAAAATAAACGTAAAAAGTTTACCTTTGTACAAAGGTACTACTCAACATCGCCTCCGTTACAAGCGATAGATTTGCGCCATCGTTGAACCCAACTCTCGAAAATCCTTGTCGCAGTTGATGTTCTCCCATTGCTCCACAGAATGCTTACAGAGATTAACACTATTGACAAGAGCAATGTGCACAGATGGATGAAGTTTAAAGAAACCAGCAATGAAGATAAACCATGCAGCGGGAGCCCATTAACTGTTACAAATAAGGTTTTCAGAGAGGATTTGAGAGTTGGTGCAAATGCATGGCTTGTGATAGAGACCATATTGAGTAGTACCTTTGTATAGAAGGAATGTTACTCTACCAATATGTGCGCTTTAAATGACCTTTGTAAGTTAATACAGTATCATACAGTATAATGTGTCAGAAAGCTTTCTCTCTTTCATTTTCTCTCTCAGAAAAGTGGCTTAGATGAGTAGTATTCATTTTGCTTCAGCTGAAGCAATGAAAAATGTGATATGAACGATTCTTTCATATTCCTCAGAAACCTGGGAATGTTACACCCTGTAGACTGTTTGTGGAATATGAAACACACTCTCCATGGTTTTGTGTTCTTTTCTTTTCTTTTTTTTTTTTCTTTATTTAATTACATTTATCTGTTGGTGCCGTGGGTACAGACAGCATGATGTCAGAACAGTGATGGTGTGAGAGTAATCCTGGTCTTTCTCTCTTTATCTCCCTCTGTCTGTCTGTGCCGTAGCTGGATGAAAAAGCCTCGCTGTGGTGTACCGGACCAGCTTGGCGGCGCCTCCAGGTTCAGCGTACGGAAACGACGCTACGCTCTCACAGGACAGAAGTGGCAACACAAGCACATCACGTACAGGTAGTGTACAAAGTATGGACATCTTTGCTCTTAATGCACGCCTGTGATGTACTGCTGTAAGCATGCGTAGCCCCATAGACCTCCTGGGTTTTGTGCTGATGCTGTTGGCACAGTGAATGCGGACCAGACAACAGATGTAATGCTTTTTTTTTTTTTTATAACCAGCAACAGTATGAACTGAATTAAATAATTTTATTGCTTTTGGCTTCCCTGTCTACATGACAACCACCCCGTCTCTCAATCTTATTTTAACTTGAATTGAAGTCAGCCGTTTTCATTCCAGTCAGAATACGTCTATTCTACGATATTCCCGGCCCACATGCCGCCATCTGTAAATTGTATAAAGTTGGAATAATATATTTCATGCCCCGCATTCTAATCCCCATATGTAAATCTGATTTCTGTCCTGATTTGATCACATTTACCTAAAGCTGAACGTGTCTACTCGTATCAGTAGAGAACGAACCAAACCTTCGTTATTGAGAAACAAGCTAGTTAACTAGAAAACAGTGGGAAAGTATGGAGGAGGAGGAAGAGGAGGAGAGAGAGCAGAGGCATTCCCTATAGATCAGCCACACAAGAGTACACAGTGTGTGTTGGGTTTATATGTGTAGGTGTGGATGACTGTCATGTTTTTGTTTTTGTTATGCCCTACACTTCTTAAATGGCCCCTGAGCACACACGTAACACACATATCAACGGTTTTTCTTTCATTGTTCTTCAGCCGTGTATAAAATATGCTTATTTGAGATTTGATTGTGAGCATGTGTTACTATTAAAATTTGTTCTATGCATGTCAGATGTTATGCAATACCCGTTATGTGTGTGCGTTTTGAACAGGTCAGAGCTCAGCTCCAGGGTGCTACTAATTAATTTACTCCTCTCACGGTGTGTCTCTGTACCACTGGAGTTCTGTCTTATTTTTTTTAAGCTCTAGCACACGCCCATGGAATACGGAACATAGCTTTCAGTTTTCATTGTAACAGACATACAACAGCTTAAAAGAAAAGTTTAAATGACTCGGGAGGTACTGGGAGAACCGTTTTATTACTAATGACACACTTTTTGTGCTGTTGATGTGGCATGAAAGAATGTTTGGGCTTGAAGAAATATTTGGCAAGGGTATTATGCTTTTAATTGACAGTCAGTCTGGGATCGAGCGCCATACTATTTTAGGTTAAATGAAACCCTGTTTGTTTCTTATAACTTTCAAGCAACATTATGGGTTTGTAAATGTATGAAAACAAATTAATTGAATAATAAAGATATGATGTTTCTGAGTTGCTATGAATCTCCCTATCATACATCATGATATCATGAATCTCCCTATCTCCCTACCTACAGCAATCAGAGTCAGCCCTCAGACTGTAGGATGTATGTCAGGATGTATTCAGAATTGTTTAAAACTTGCCTGTGTATGTCGTCCCCTGGCTCTGATGTGTTAAATGTCAGCAGGTTCAAAGTTTAGACACAAAAGCAGACAGGCAGGACCTACAGCTAATCAGGAGTGAGAGTATGAAAGTGTAAACAAAGCCAAATGGCAGAGTAAGACGGAATATTATAAGGCAGTAGACTGAGTGCTAGGATTTGCTTCAGAATTTGCAATAATAAGCAAATTTATTCACATTGAAGAAACGCAAAGTGTTCTACAGTGTAAATATTTAACTGAAAAGCGAATTCCCTGTACACAGCTTAGTGCACATTTTTTCAAAAACGGGCAGCATTTTAATAAGATGCTTGTCGTGAATGGACCGGGAGAAACTGAGAATTCCTGTGAGCTGAGATAGAGGGACACGCGAGAATGATGTGGTGATATTAAATACTGATTCAAGTCACTATCACAGAGTGCACATTGCCAGTAGGTGGTTGAAATAGTCACATGAGTTAGTAAGTGAGAGAGCACAGTGAGCTGTGTAAAGCTGAAGATAATGATGACTGTCCAAGGCGGACATGCACCAGGCTCCGGTTTCTTAACATATACACCCTTTCTTGCTTCTCCTCCAGACTTAAATAACAAATGTACAAATGCATTAATTAATTATTTGTGCCTTTTATTTTATTTAGGGATTCGAAACTTTATCAGACAGTTGATAATTCTGAATAAGGAAAGAAATAGAAGTTGAATCTCTCTATTAATGCAGCATGTTTTCTACTTTTCTACCCACATTTTTTCACATCTTCTAAATATACACATGTAGTGCATAGTTTTATTAATGTAATCTTGATTTGTTTTGTTGTTTTTTTGTGATATAAAGAGGTTCGTATTTTATTAAAGGTGAGCTTTGAAGTTTATTTGCTCCATGTTGATGACTTTATCTTGCTGATGTATTTATCTGTTATTTCTGACTACTCTCCTTATGTCTCCTTCATCCAGTATAAAGAACGTGACACCCAAGGTGGGCGCAGAGGAGACCCACGATGCCATCAGACGAGCATTTGACGTGTGGCAGAACGTGACGCCGCTGCGTTTTGAGGCCGTTCCCTATAGTGAACTGGAGCGAAATAAGAAAGATGTGGATATTACAATCATATTTGCGTCTGGATTCCATGGAGACAGCTCTCCCTTCGATGGGGAAGGGGGCTTTCTGGCACATGCTTACTTCCCCGGGCCAGGCATTGGAGGAGACACGCATTTCGACTCGGACGAGCCCTGGACCCTTGGGAACCCTAACCATGATGGTAAGTATTACATTATTTGCATCTAAGCTATAAAAGCATTATGGCACCGCGAAACTATATATCCATCTTCAGTTTTACCCATTAAGTCTAGATATATTATATTTTGTCAGACGGTGTTTAAGACTGACCCATTTCACACAGACATACTAAACTCTAATAGAGCTAGTTGCTTCTGCAGCTCCTTCCAGATATAATAGAAACTGTTTATAAATGTAGGACAGCTGGGATTGTTCAAGTATGCACTGTTACATGTGCACAAGTGCTTGAGATACAGAAAGACTGCTGTGATTATTAACCTCTTAAGCCTCTTTATCACTGCGTCTCACGAATAACAGACAAGAGACCAGAAGTCATTCATTTTCTATAGAGAATTGGAGACCATTATTTTGAAGCTGTGGATGTGTTGAAACTAGTTAGCTCGTGTGACTAAACATGCTTTGATAGTCGGCTTGTAAAACTTGGGAGATGGGACTGGACACTACAAGTCTGTCTGATGGGTGAGTAAAAATGAATAAATAATCAGTCTACCCTTCATCTGAATGTTTTTTGCATTTGAAGGAGTTGATTGATATAAAGAGATGGTGGCGTGTCATGTTGATGCCAAAAGTATATGGACACCCAGCAATCACACTGGAATGTTCTTGCCCCATTCTGTACTCAAGGGCATTAACATGGAGTCAGCTCACAGGCCTTGCTCCGATACTCTCCTCTACTCTTCTGGGAAGGCTTTAAATTAGATTTGCTCATGGCTCTGAATATTTTTGCCCATTAGCAAGTGCAGGCCCTGATGTCAGGTAAGGAGGCCCGGAACAAAGTTGTTTTTTGGTTGCTGTTGCCTGTTGAGGTGTGTACTTGGGTTGAGATCAGTGCTCTGAGCAGGACACTTGAGATCTTCTCCAAAAACATTGACGGACCATGATCTTTGAGCACAAGGGTTGGATTCTTAATTTCCAGTAAAGGCAAATCTTAAAATAATGTTAAATTATACATTTTGTCATTTTGTCCTTCTAACTTTCTGGCACCACTTTAGAAAAGGCTCACATTTGGTTGCAATGGCCAGGCGTCAAAAAACTTTTGGCTCCGTAGTGGATTTCTTGCTATTTATTGTCATGTTGTACTAGTGGGTGTGTTTTTTGAACAGTTACGAGTATGGTCATTTCATAAATTTCACTTTTTCGATGTTTCACTGTTGGCATGGGTTAGGTCTATAAGTCATCTCTAGTTTACGATACATATACTGTATAGCTATTATAAATAGCTTTTTAGAGTTTTATATGCTTAAGCTCATGATACGCATATAAATTTCTTATGTGTAAGACAAGCTATTTAAGACTGTGTTGAAAGCAAATTCATTTTCTTATTACTGTCGGGAGAAGAGTGCATCCTATTGTAGGATCTGATATAGTAGTGAAGATTAAACCTGTGACTTGTGGGAAGAGCTCTGTTATGACCAATCAGTGATGATGAGCTGGAGAGGTATTGTCAGGATGTTGGTTATTTATCCTATCCTCTCTCGCCTTCTCTCACTCTCTCTCCATCATGGGTTGATGTGGCGAATTTTTGAGAACCAGCTTACTGCATAGCGAAGACATGGATTTATGCAGTCGCTTGAATTATACATCCAGTGAAAGGGAGAAAAAAGGCCTGATGCCAAATAAGAGCACATGCATACATATTTCATCTAAGGCTGTGACGGAACGTAAGTGTGTGTGTGTGTGTGTGTGTGTGTGTGTGTGTGTGTGTGTGTGTGTGTGTGTGTCACGCTGACTATGTAGTGTGTGCGTGCTGAGGTGTTTTTCTCTGCGTGGCATCTGGAGATGTCTGGAGGACAAGTGAGAGAGAAGAACAGAATCTGGAAGGCTTGAAATTCTGACTCATCAAGGCTTCATGGCCTTGTTCAGCTAACAAGAGAAATACACACCAAATTAGTGTACAAAAGACACAAAAAAAGAGAGCAGTGTGTATATGTACTGTATATATGTGCAATATTGTGTGTTATCAAGTTTCCTGTTTGAACTCTCAAACGTAACCAATCTCTGTGGCATTTGATGTATTCAAATCTTTATTTATTGGATGCATTCACTCTTTAATTACCGGTTATCATGTAACAATTGAATTTTGTGTTTTCATGCATAATGCTATTGATGGGACAGTCATTGATTATAGGCTATAAGTTGATTACCTGTGCACTTCAAACGATAAATATAAGGTTCCTAAAACAACACATGTTTTCTTTCTGTGCCCTCAGGCAGTTGCTGTGTAGCAGAGACACAGATGAAATCAAAAGAACATCAATGTAAATAATATCGAAACTATGATTGCATGCTTACAATCTCTCGGTGACATACAATTTTGCTAGAAAAACGGCCACTCGTGTATGTGTGTGTGCAGCTAAACTACAAAGGAAGGAAAATCTTACCATGAAGAGTGTGATATGCATAACCTGTCACAAGGAGTACGTGAGTAGTAGTGAAAGCTAGTGGGATTGATTTTGAGAAACCACAATAAGTGCCAGAAGCCCTCTGGGGTTAAATTGAATATTAACTGATCATTGATTGGTTTCCTCAAACCAGTGACCAATTATTAAACGGTTACTCCAATCGCCAGTATACACACACATCCGTAACAGTAAAACTACCCACCTAGTATTGTGTAGGTCGCCAGTTTGGAACCAAAACCGTCTGGTGGTGTGCTTTGATATCTGGCACCAAGACTTTAGCATCAGATCTTTAAAGCCTCTGACTTTTTTGTTCAGGACATCCCATAGATATTTTATTGTATTTAGATCAAGGAATTTAGAGGCCTTGTCAACACCTTACACCCTTTATCTTTCTCAAACCATTCTTGAACATTTTTTACAAAGTGGCAGGGTGCATTATCCTGCTGAACGAGGTCGATTGTCATTAGGGAGTACTGTTTCCATGAAGAGGTGTACTTGGTCAGCAACAAGCTTTGTGCATCAGTAGGCTTTGGACACTCTTGACCTTCTCACTGGTTTACTGGTGACTCATCTTTGAACGCTTTTGGTAGGTACTAAATGGGAACACTGCAACACCTTACAATTTAGAACTTGTCAGAGTTACTCAGATCCTTGAGTCCTATAAGTCTAACACATTAACTTTGAGAATGTCAGCTTATACACTGGAGTAGCACATTTAGAGGAAAGCACTGTCCAACACCGTCCCCTCACAGATGCCCAAGATTGTTTGAAGTTGCTATAAATGATGTGGAAGTGCAAGTAGAACACTCCTCCCCTTCTAAGAAAGAGTTTTACTCTCAGATGTGGATGGCTGTGGCATCATCGGGATTCGTGGCATCATCTTTTTTCCAAAAAGTGAACCAACATTCAGTAACAAGGTGGTGAAAAAAATATATACACCATATAATTCAGTAAAACGTAGAACACTGTTTTCTGTAGGAGTTTATCGTTCTGTCAGTCACTCTTTACAACATTACTGTACAAGTTCACTGACAAGAGCATTATTTTCTCCATAGCGTTTTTAAGGGTGGAGTTCAGTATTTACTAAACATCTCAGAGTAGGACATCGCTCCTAAGTGGCCAAAAATTCTCAGAATGACCCCATTTTGTTCTGTATTTTCAGGAGGAGAATTAAGAGCTATATATTAAAATTATCAGACTTATCTACTTATATTAAATTATTTGAATGTACACAATTGTTTTTTTTTAGATTC
Source organism: Clarias batrachus (assembly GCA_003987875.1). Lineage (NCBI taxonomy): Eukaryota > Metazoa > Chordata > Actinopteri > Siluriformes > Clariidae > Clarias > Clarias batrachus. The sequence continues at coordinate 272,743 of QMIH01000691.1, read as the reverse complement.
TCTGTTGTAAGCAGCAGTTTATCACTTCATTAACACGCCGTATCCCTGGGTTTCACATTCCTCAGGGTTACATGCGGCAAACTGACAGGTGGCATTGATTTCACAAATTGCCTGCGTTTACTTTTAGAGGTAAGCGTAGGGCAGTATTTAACTTGGATTATTTCTTTATGTATACTCTCTCCTCCGCAAGAAAAAACGCTCATCCTCTCCAGTTACGATTTATTTTTTTCAAAAGAATTTTGATCAGATTATTACAGTCCTACACAGCTCTATCCAGTTGTGATTGGATCAGTCTGATTACGATAGCGTCATGCAGCGAGTCACGCATCTGTAGGTTTTGTCTGTGTGCATAAAGCTGTCTCATATTTCGCCTTTCCACCGTTTAAAACTACAAAAACCAGTAAAAACTACAATGCCCACTATAACATGCAGCCTACTTTAAAGCATTTTAAAGTATTTGAGTGTGATTCCTACAAGTGATTCTGAGGTGCTTAGTAAATACGGGTGCTGTACTTTGACTTGGATGTTCCGACATCTTGATTTTTGTCCTTGATTTTAGTCATGCATGTCAATATTTCAATATTAATTGAAATAATATTAAATAATATAAAATTAATATTATTATAATAATATGTTTTGATTTCTTGGCCTTGTTGTGTTACATGACCCAATTTCAAGCTTATGGCTTATGCTGCTGGACAGATGATCTCATATTTGTCTCATGAGTTTTCTGTTTGATTGTTGTCTCAATAACTGCCAGTTTTCCAGGCACTGCAGCTCAGAAAAAAAGCCCAAAAAGACACATGACATAAGATGTCTGTGATTATGCACTGACTTACTACGTATGGTGCTTTCCTTTGTGACCAAATTTTCCACCTTGATCTTATCAGTCCAAAATATCTAGAACACTTGTGGTTTATTCATATGCAGTTTTGTAAACCCTGTAAACAATTTTGTAAGTTTGTTTATTTATTTAGACAGCTCGTGCAAATACATTTTTGTCTTTTTTTTTTGTCTTTATTTTTATTTTTTGTTTTTCAATGTACTTTTAATTTTTTACAATTTTGGATAATTTTATGTGCTTAAAGTGGTCTGTAGGTCACATAACGTAGCTCTTAGGTTTTTCCATAAGTCCTGTTTGAGTATCATTAATTGTTGTTACAATCAAGTTTATTGTCTATGTTTGTTTCGAGACTGGCACTTTGTTTAGCTAAAACAGCAGGATGTACCTCCTTCACCACTCACATTTGGTTGTGCCACAAGGCTTTCTGTGAGAGGACTAAAAGAGAGAGACATGAAGACTGTGATCAAATCAAATAAAATATTAGAAAATAGGCATTTGCCAGATGTTCTTATCGAGAGTGACTTCCATAAGAACCATTACATGAGTTTGTATTTAATATATCCTTACACTGGATCACTAAGTTACTATCTAGGAGTAGATAACCAAAAATATCTAAGAAACATGGGCCTTTAGTTGTTGCCTAAAGATTGCCAGTGACTCGTCTGTAGTGATATGTACAGGAAGTTCATTCTTTCACCTAGGAGCTGGAACCGAAAAAAAAGTTAACTGTCCCTCGATCCCTGAGAGATGGTGGGACCAGTCGTGCAGTGCTGGAGGATCAGAGAGGACATGGTACAGTGCACATTTCCAGGATGTGACATAATAACATCAGAACTAAAATTAAATATTTGATTTGAGTGGTGTAATTGCTGCACAGTTTTTTTGCTCAGCAGCAATTACTAGTGACATTGATGCAGACTAGAAATTTCAAAAAGATCTGACAAGCTCTATATGTTATAGCTCTATTTTTGCCTCCCATCTCTATTTAAACTCGACATTTTTCACCTCTTCTGGTCGTTTTTCATACTTTTCATCCATCTCTCCTGCTCTCTAAATATCTGAGTTTATCACTCCCTTCTGCTGTTCCATCTTTTCTTTTTGAGCCACCTATTCCTCACACTCTGTCTTGGTCTGGGAGCCAGCACTGTTACTTTATCTATGTCCATTTCACTCTTTCCTGTTCACTATGTCTCTCTCGCTCTCCCTTACCTTGCTCGCTCTGTGTACTTCTTTTACAGACACGTACACAAACATTGTCTCACACATTGTCAAATCAAATCTCTGGTTGGACTGTTGCTAGGGAGGTGCCAAACCACTGTGAGTGTGTTTTGCTGTGTGCATGGGATTACAGCTTTCTTCCCCTCCTCTTTCTCTTGCTGAGCTACATGGACTTCTGCCAGTGGACTACTTCTCCAGTGTCTAGGCCCTACCTCATCTCACTCTTGCTGTTGTTGTCTGCCTCTCATCCACACACACGGCATACACACACACACATGAACCCAGGACTAACAAACATTATATACATTCTTACCCAGGAGGTATGTGCAGCAAAACTGTTAGAGATCACCTGTGCTGAATACAGGGCAGCAAAGTAAAGTATAAATCATACTGTTATGCTGTGAGGATGAGGAGTGACTCGGAGCTAACAAAATATTTTCCCTCACTTGACAATACTTTTATCCTGTTTCTTCTCCCACTTTCTTTTCCAGTCCTTTGTCGCCACTTTCTCTTTTTTCACAATCTCGAGTGGCTGAGCACTATAATGTCTGCATTATCAAAACCTCTGTATGTGCGCGCATGTGTGTGGCATGTCATTATAGATTGTCCCCAACTGTCCACACTCTAATAGAAATGCAACAATTTTGACTTTGGCTAGTTCCCACTCATATAAGTTTTATTTTACTTCATTGTTGTTAAGGCCAATTTACTCCTCAATTCAGAAGTTGCATCTATGCATCCATTGAGAAGAGTTAAATTGTAAGGGGAAAAAAGGTATTAAAGGCATTAAAAAGAGGCATTTTAGTGTTGAAAAAAAAGGGCTGTTACTCATATTTATGTTAATATCAACGCTTAAGAACTTGAACAGGAATGTTTTCGTTTCCATACAACCCTCACCCTTTTGGTGTAAATCGGATAGCAGAGAAGTGACTCGTGTGGGCAGTGGTGGCACAAACTGTTAAGGCACTGTGTTATTGATCAGAAGGTCGGTTATCAAGCCCCAGCACTACCAAGCTGCCACCATTGAGCCCTTGAGCAAGACCTTTACACTATCTGCTCCAAGGCTGCTGTATCTTGGCTGACCCTACGATCTGACCCCAGCTTCCTAATTGGAAAATGCAAAAACAAAAAAGAGAAAAATTGTTTGTAACTGTTATGAGGTATATGTGACACATACTTATAATGTTAATAATGTTTTAGTCGTAATCTGATTTTTAAATCCATAATTATTGAAATGGTCTAGAGTCTGACTTTATGCCAACACCTGGTTCAGCCTAAGGCCGAGCTTTAAGGAAAATTTATAACCAGTTTGCAAAACTATCTTAAATCTTCACCCGGAAAGTTACGAGCGACTTAGCTTAATGCCAGGTGTAAGCCCTCTTGGAGCAAATGGTCCCAGGGCTCTCCTTGGCTTAGATGTCTGTCTGATTAGCAGACTGATGTCTAACTTTAATAATGCTTGTAGTGCAATGAGACAGGAAAAGAGCAAATTCCATGATTACAGCAGACCTATAAAATATTCTCGTTGTAAATAGTCTTGCAGATACCCTGGCTGCATGGCACCACACTCACAGATAAGAAAGAATAGTTCTGTTTCAGTCTACATGCTCTGCACTGACATATAAGGATATGAATTTAAGAGGGTTTCATGCTCTTAAAGATGTCTGTAATAGCTCAGGAAAACACAGGGAAAAGGCAACATGTGTCTATAGTCATGCAGGAAATGAAAAGTTGAGGGGAATGTTTTCTCTCCCTCAGAGGCACATCGGCTTTAGGAAAACACTGCATAAGCAGTCATATAAAGAAATAATCCCTCTACTGGAAAACACTGCTGTATAAAGACTTGCAAATAATCGTGATCAGTGCACCCTCTGGTACCTTAAGGATGCTTTAACTTGTGTAGTCCATTTGAATCAAACCCTGGTGTGTCTTCCCTCTCAGCACAATTTATTTGTGCAGGTAAGAGTTCGCAATCAGGAGCAAATCAAAACAAATTGTAAGTAAACTCTAGAGCTGTTTGATTGCAGTGAGAGAGTGATTTAATCCTGAATTGATCCAGCTGCAGGAAGTAAGCCAGACATTTTGAGTTGTAGCATTGCTTTGTAGATTTGAGCTGCTCAACTGGGCTGCCAGTGCAAATCAAATGTTTTTATTTCATTCTGATTCAGATTAAGTAAAACTAACTAAAGCACTCTTAAACTCACTTTATCAATCTTTTTTTTTTAATTATTATTTTTTTGGGATTTTTCCCCGATTTTCTCCCTAATTTAGTCGTGTCCAATTCCTCCCCGTCACTAGGGGGCTCCCACATTAACGCCACTTACGTGACGCCAGCCGACCGCATCTTTTCGAACTGCTCGCTTGCGCTCCGTTGAGGGCGGCGTAACACACTCTGAGGACAGCGCTATCCGCTCCCTCCGTTGCGCGAGCTCACAGACGCCCCTGAATGGCTGTAGAGCCGTGATTAATGTGGGAGCACTAAGTACCTCTCATCCCTCCCCTCTGAGAGAGGGCGAGCTCTCTCTAGAGCTCCGGCTGCGAGAGGTTACAGCACCACCCGGGATTCGAAGTAGCGATCTCCGGATGATAGGGCGAACGCTTTTAACCACTGCGCCACTCGGAGGCCCCACTTTATCAATCTTTATTTTGGATCACCCAGTTGCATGGCTCCCTGTTGTGTTGTGTGTACATGCAAATAACACATAACCATTAAGTGCATTTCTTTTCCCTTTTTTCAAATTTTGCTCTTTTAGATTAATCTCTTAATCAATAAGGGACAAATGGTGACCACATGACCTGTTTCCATGGCTCTAATGTTTAATCTATATGCTTCTTAGCTATTTATTATTTTTTCCCTGATTACTCTCACTACCAAGAAGTTTTCTTACAACAGCCTCACAACTGTTTAGTCCCTATACTGTGTGTGTATGGAAATGCTCTTATTTTCACTATTAAACAAAGCTATGGTTTTTACTGTTGATCTCTTTTTCTAACCACATTTCTTCTGCAAAGTTGACAGTTCAGCACAGTCCTTCCAGCACCCCAATAATTTGTCCTTTTTTTGGCCAGTCAGTGTATTTTACAGACCCAATCAAGAATGGGTTTAAAAAGGGGATATTTTGTTCCCCAGACGGTTCCATTTCCTGCATTCTGATTGCGTAGGAAAATACACATTAGCAAATGGCTGTTCGAAGGCGGGTCATTTAAAACTACACTCAGTACAATGAAAACGTGAAACAGAAGAGAAATCAATCACCCAGAACACATGATCCGAGTTGTATTTCAGCTAAAACATTTAACAGATATATTTTGGAGACCTCTGTGACTTGTATTTATTTGTTTGAAGATTAATATTAATGGTGAGTTTTAAACAATAGCTCATCAATTGTCACCACTTTAGTTCAACATATTTGCTTTTATTCAAATAAATGTAGTGAACCTTTTTATTATTTTAACTTAATAATAATAATAATAATAACCATATCTTATTATCTTATCTGAACATGGTTCAGTGGTTTAGCCTTTGTCTTCCTGCAGTGTGCTGCTGCTTCAGCGTGGATTGATGGTGCAGGCTCGGCAGTGTGCAGGGACCAACGGTGTCCTTGTGCTGTGGATTTGTCTCCTTGCTTGGAGGATGATTGGCAGGATGTGTGTGCCTGTGTGCCTGATAAGGCATAGCTGTTTTTCAACTGCAAAAGACCAAAAAGTGTTATTTATTCATTGGTCACATGGGTCTGATGGCTATCAGCATGCTGTCTGCACAAGGGAAATAAAAATAGATAGAGTGAGTGAGAATGAATGTCGATTAAAACATTGTATGGCATGACAAAAGGCTTCAGGTAAATTGAAGAAACTACTACTAGCTATGTTTTGCCCTGTATACCTGTATAGCTGTTTTACTCAGAGCTCTGGACTCTTCTACTCTTTGTAAGAAAGGCTGTGTTTGTGAGTTTATATGATTTATTTTTGAGGTCTGTGAATGCAGTGTGCAGTTAGGTGTCCAGAGCTAGTGTTTTAAGCTGTATTTGCTCTGTATCCTTTGCTGTATAAGGAGAGAGCACCCTGCTGACACCCACCAGGCAAGCCCTCAAAATAGCCGCTCTCCCACTGACTCCAGCATTAACTTTCCATGTGTGGAGCAATAGCCTCTTCCGCCTGCGCAGTGCTTCTCGCCAAGCCGACTGGACACGGACCGCCGTCCTTAATCTCCCCTGACCTTCAGCAGTCTCAACTCACATCAAAGAGTGATGTACCTTAGGCAGCAGGATAACACACAGCCTGTTGGAGTATGTAAGTCTTGTTCTAGTGTATATACAGTGCAGAATCAACAATAGATACTTGAGGGAATGAAAAGGAATGAATTTAGTCACGAAGATTAGCAAAAGTCAAGAGAAGGAGAAATGGAACGTGAACGACAGAGAGATGGAGAGGCAGCCAGTACCCAGTCTGTCTGGCTCATTTCTTCACACCCATGAACGATCCTGAGAACATGATCTGTCTTGGAATTAGCAATCCATAATGAACAAACGCCAGGAATGTAAGCATTTATCTGGCTTTCTGGCTTTCTTCTCTTTCTCTCAAATACACACACATTGTATTTTTGCTGAAATACAAAGAAAATAAAATCCTACTTGTTCTGAACTCATAAATGTAATTGTCAGGACTTTTTGCCATTATACAAAACATGCATAACCCACCATTGTGCAGGAGCTCTACCTTGCTGCATATTTTGGATAATGTGACATGTCGCTTCATCTAATGGGAGATAACAGTTGCTATCTGCAGCAAACACACCTTTTAATTAACCAGCATCATAAAATTTCTAAGATGATAAAAAGCATTGTTTTGAAGGCCATGGCCTAGGAGCATGTGAGAGCATGTGACGGTCCATCAGGAGTCATAAGCAGAATTTTGTCATCACAATGAAATGCTGATGATTTGTGATTGCTTCATGAAATGTGCTCCTGTACCACAAAACGATAGTTTTATGTTTAAAACGTAAAACATTGTTAGATGAAAATAAATGTTGTGGAGTAGTTTTAAATATACCATTATCACCAAACTTTTGTGTTGTTCAGGAAAGCCAGTGTTAACATAGAAATATTTTAAAACTCCACACAATGTTCTGGAAATAAGATTATGCTATTACTCATCTTCGGTCAAAGTTTAAACTGAGGTTGCATGAAGGTTGAATGGATACAGGGATCAGGAAGAAGCTCAAACCATGTGCATGTGTTTTAAAGGGGCTAAACTGGTTTTGTAGTCGGCCCAATATTTGAGGTGCTAACAAAATATTTTCCCTCACTTGACACGATGCAAGGTGAAGTGGCATATGTGGGCTGGTGATACATCTGTAATCCATGTTACTTCTTGGATTATGAGCATAATTCATTCTGTAAATGATGCTCCAAGGTTTTGAAGGAAGATCTTGTACGGCCACCAGTATTGTCCTATTATTTCTTTCTTTCTTTTTGTTTTTTTAAATACTGTCCCCCTGGAGGAATGCATATTTAGTCAGTGCCCAGCAGGCACGAGCCAGCATCGTCATCCAAAACAAAATGTTGCAGTAGAGATCCCTGTGGAGAGCCTTGTGTACATTACAGGAGCTGAGACAGCATCTGAAGCATGAGGGTCAGGAGAGGCCTGCGTTCCAGATGAGGCAATTGTTTAAGGTCACCTGGATGAAAGCTCTCGCCTCGTTCCCAAACTGTGTCTCCTTTGTTGCAATAACTGTGGGGGTTTCCAGCTATCTCTTTTATTTTTATAAAACTTTGAAAAAGTTAAAAATGGATAAATAATGGACAAAAAAGTGTATGCACATGGCTTAGGTAGAACATTTGTTCTTTTAATAAAGATAATATGTGAAAAAGAGTGATGGAGAATGCCTTATCACAACATGTATCAGAGGTTTTAGTACTGTAGCTGTACCAAGATGTTTAAAAAAAAAAAAAAAAAACCTTACACCATTTAGATGGACAATGAAACAAAAGCTTTGAGATTTTTTTTTCCAGGATAATATATAAATTTATATATTTATATATAAATATATTTATATAATATATAATTAAACTTAATCATTATTCCACTATTTTCTTTCTGTTCTCAGGAAAAACACAAAAGATTGGATAGTTCATAGTCTTTTAATCATTTTAATGTCCTTTTTTGTGACTGTAGCACAGATTAATTCACATTGTCTTTTGCAGACAATTTAGAAAGTTGTTTTTATATTCTCAATTGTTTCAGTGGGAACCCAGCCTCAGGTTTATACAACTGTGCTGAGGGGAGTCAAGAAGGAGTCATAATGCCCTCTGTGTGTGTGAGGGAGACATTGAATGCATAAGTCTGAATGCATCTACTGTTTATGCTTCATCTATAATAAACTGGTCGTTGCTAACAAGGTCTAGTGTTCAGAGCTGAAGAGAGTCTCATAAAACCATACAAATAAGCCTCTTAAGTCCAACAGAGAACTATTGCCTTTCCTTCAGGGGGAGATCTTTCAGGGCAGTTGAGACAGTCGTACAGTCATACTGCAGGTTATCCTGGCTGTGTGGCCTGAGGGCTAAACCTCAGAGAGAAACAGAGATTTAGAATTAATATTATGCTAGCCTTCAGTATGTTTGCTTTCTAAGACGCAACTTGACATGAAGCTTTTTTGTGTATCAGCGCCTGTATGGAGCATCAAATAGTAACCTATGACCTTATTTTATAGAACAGCTTGAAACAGAAAAGAAAGAAAATATATGGATGTTCTTCCTGTACTCTTTACACATGTGTAGGGCGTTGATTTTATTAGTCAGCACCACTAGCGTTGGAATTTCATAGCAGGGCTAGCAGTACCTGCTAATGCAGCTAAACTGAGCTCCTGTAAAGCTGCCATCCTCCATAGCAAAATCCCAAGCATTTTTTTGTTGTTGTTGTTGCTAAAATGCCAATCATTGTTTGAAATGAAGTGCTCGCACAAACTCATGACAATGTTTTATCCCAGATCATGTGAGCAAAAACGTATAGATGTGCTCATGAGTGCCATTTCAGCGGACAGACTGATTTCAGAATGTTGCAGAATTTCAGAATTTTGTTCTTGTTGTTTTTTGAAGCAGCACTTTCTGGTGCACTGCATGCACACTCTTCACTGACCAGCTTCATTTCCGTTGTTTTCCCACACTGGTTGTTTATTCATCTGTCTTGTATATTTTATGTGATGGGGGAAAAACTTCTTAAGAGTTTGCTAACTAAAAAGGGCCATGGGTAGAGACATTGTGTTTGTGATACTGGGATTCAAAGGAAGAAAGGAGAAGTAGTAGAAGAAAACCACTGCAGGCTACCTCATCTCAACTTAATCTGCCTCAGTGACTCTCCCTCCTTCTCTCTCTCTCTCTCTCTCTCTCTCTCTCTCTCTCTCTCACTGTCATCCTCTCAAGTTTTACCAGGGGAAAAGACCAAAGTAGACATCTCAAACACTTAATTTGCATAGCAATATGCCCCAATTCCTCTCATGCCACAAGTGATTTTTATATCATTATGCTATCTCACTTTGTCCACACTGACTCTCCTACTGTTTGTAAAACATCTGCATGCATCCCTTCCTAGAAGACTAGGAACAGTTTAGTCACATGTTTCCAAAGGAATTGTAATAACAATTTCACTGTTCCATTCTTTAATGCTTTTTGATGTTTCAGCTCAGTGAAGTTATTTAGAACAAAACCAAAGTGACTTCATGATGCATTTTCTCCACAGCAGGGTTTAGCAGTGACGCCGACTCGCACAGTCACTTTTAAAACTGCCACTGAGCAAATTGCCATGAAATGCTTAACACATCACCTTACCAACCTCTCAAAAGTCTTCTAAACTGTGAGGAGGTCCGATTAGATTAAAATAATGGGTGAAAAAGTAGATGTCTTTGTCTTGTCTTACCCTGTTAATGACACTGTAAAGGAGCATTAGAGAATAAGATGAGAATGAGACAGAGTTGAGGGAGAGAGAGATGAAGGCAAAATATTTACATAGAGTCAAGGAATATGAAAGGGAAAAGAAAAAGGAGAGCCAGGACAGGAAAGCAGAGATGGACTGATTAGTGCTGTGTAGTTGGTGATGTGGCTGTGTACATCTGTGCCTGCGCTCTGCGGTCCTTGGTTAGTGTCACACGGTGCTGGCTGGAGACACGGGCTTGGCTCAGAGCCAGTGGGGCTTTTTTAGGCCCACAGATTACCAGAGTGCTCCAAGGGCACCGTGTTCCATGCTCTTTGGAAAAATACAGCATTTTGATGTTTTTAGGGACAGTGCTTGATACAATAATGGGTCCCATGAGTATCTGTGGTATGATTTTTTTTTTTTTAAAGAGTAGACCCTGAGGCAAAGTACAATCACACACACACATACACACACACACACACACACACACACACACACA